>PVIJ01004204.1:13167-121366 GCA_004024925.1 Scalopus aquaticus | reverse complement strand
CCTGGATGTAAGACCTGAAACCATAAAATGTATAGAAGAAAATATAGGCAAAACTCTACATGACATACATCTCAGCAAAATCTTGAAAGACACATCCCTCAAAGCGAAGGAAGTGAAAGACAATATAAACAGATGGGATTATATCAAAATAAAAAGCTTCTGTACAGCAAAAGAGACATTAACCAAAACTAACAGACACTCTACCAACTGGGAAAAGATCTTTGCACACAATACATCTGATAAAGGACTGATAACAAAAATTTACAAGGAACTCACACAACTCAACAACAACAAAAAAGCCAATAACCCAATGAAAATGCTATGTATTCTTAATTGGTAATGTGAAATAATTTTTGGGTTTTGCTCTAGCAGTCTAAATGGGTCTCTCAAGAATTATATTGAAATTGTCTCCAAAATATTGCCATAGAATAACTAACAGTTGAGTCCTTAAGAGCAGATTTTTTTTTTTTTTTCTGAAGAGAAGGAACTTGGTGATTTATTTCACCAGTCGAGTTGGGGAAATTCTCTTTTAATAACAACACACTTCAGAGAATTTTCTTTCAACTTCATAAATGAATTAGTGTACATATATATTTGGATTCAATGGCTTTAATGCTAATTGGAGGGATGTCTTGTCCCCCTTATCCAAAGAAATCCAGGCAATTTTGAGCTGATGGAGCCTACATATGGGGTCTACTCTTTAAGTCTGAAACAATGTAGAAACATGGTGTGTGTGTGTGTGTGTGTGTGTGTGTGTGTGCGCGCGTGTGTGTATAGGGAGGTGGGAACTATATTCTTAGAAAATGTCTGGGTCACCTTCTCCTGTTGTAAATATGTCTCTCCTTTTTTTTCAAGCTTCTGGATGATAGGAGTGTGGAAAAGATGTCTTTGAAGTCACACATCTCCTGTCTCCTTATTTGCCCATCCCTTCAGTCTCAAGATGAGATCCTTGGACTGAGGTAGCTTTGGAATAAACCAGTGGTGGTCTCGAACTACTTCCTTCACAAACTCACGGGAGGAGCAGGGTGGAAAGGTGCTGGTGCTGAGGCTCTCTGGAGACGCTGAGAGCTTCAAAGTGAGAAGACAAACGAAATTTCTGTCTGTTCTGGCTCTGTCTATGAACAGCTTTCATTCTTCTTAATTTATAGTACTATAATGCTGTGCCCTTCGATAGGTCAGCCTAATACTTTGGGGTGTTATTTGTCTGTATAGGCAAACAGTATATGGACAATCTTTTTATGTCATTTCCCACCTCCTCTCTCCCAAGTACAAGCAAGTGGTGGTTGGCGATAGCACAGCTAAGTGAGTGTGACCTGAGGCAGAAGGACCTGGCTGTGCGTGCCATTCTGTCGCGGTGTGATGCTGGAAAGTTATTTAACCAAACCTTAGTTTTCTCACCTATCTAAAAAAGAGATAATAACTTCCTCAGTGTGTTGTTGGGAAAATTAATTGGGACAATGCATATTGAATACCTGGTGGATAGTAAACACACAATGATAACCAATTGGCATAACCTAAGTACTCTGTTTCCATGATAACATGAAGGACTCAAAAAAAAAAATAAAAACATTCTTTTATTTAATTATATATTCTGACATTTTAAATTAGAATGTTATTAAACTATGAAATCATTTAAATCACCATGTGGTTACAAAAAGAATTGGCCATCTTAGGGGGATCAACAATTGGTAAATATACTGATTTGTATAAATGTACCAAATTCTTAAAATTTAAATGTAGTGGTCTTGTTAAATCATTAGACAACACTATAAAAGTAGCTAGCAATGGAGAACAGCATAGGTTTTCTCCATTCAAAGACAATTTATTAATTTAAATCAGTTTTTGCATTATGGTATATAATAATTCAAGTTTCTGAGCAACTGATATTTATTTTACCTTCTGTCTTTTTTCCTATCCCATGAAAGATGAGACTTACAAATGAAAAAAAAAATATTTACTGGGAAGGAAACAATAGAGAAAACCACGAGTCTGAATAAATTACCAATTAGATAAACCAGTTACTTGCTTTTACAGATACAGTGTCCTGTGGTTAGAGAGAATCCATTATTCATGGGCTATTTATTGGAACAAAGTTTTGGCAGTACAATTTCCCCTCATAACTGCCCGTATGAACCATTGCACCACTTTCTCTTCCTAAAAATTACGAAGCAAAAGAAAGGCATTGAAGGGACAGGTAAAGGTGAAGTTGATGTTCAACTCACATTTTTTGTTTTAAAAGTAAAAGGAACAAGAGATTTCTGTAGCTTGTTTGAAAAGCTAGAACTTTCAGCTTTCTGCCAACAACCACAGCTGAAACTGACAAGGTCTGACATCTCCCCCTGCTTTTCCTGCTCCCATTTTCTATGAAAATACTGTAGACACTGGATCAGGAAAGACAGTGGAGCCTTAAAATAATCACTCTTTCAATTTGCCCCGTGTTAGTTTCCATAGGAAACAAAAGTGGGAACTGTAGCCGGCAGCAAGCAACTGTCTTGTTAGAATCCTCCCTTGTCGATTCAGCTGTGGCTGTTGGCTGAAATCTAAAAGTGGCATTTTTCAAAAGGCCCTTTGGCTTCTGAGTCTATGGAGTTTTCACGTTGGAAAGCAATAAAAACGAATGGAAAAAAGTGAAATTACATCCAACACCAAGTTTTCATATACCTTAGGATACTATTTCTCATGCAAAGAACTTTTCATTTCTCTTCCTAGTAGTTTATGTATGAGAATTGAAACCCATTTTATAAAAGCAAAAAGATACATCAAAAATGAAACTCTGTCTCTTTGGGAGGCTATATCCTGGATGTTAGATGTGTGCTACCTTCACCTCAACCTTAGCTTGTGAAATTGCTTACATAAACATCCCATTTAGGGAGGGAGCTCAGTTTACGTCAAACACCATCCTTGGTTCCTTCATATTTTACGGACACATTGCAAGTTACAAATGCTGGACAGACTTCCAGAGAGGAAAGGTAGAGAGGATTTATAGAAAACATAGCCAGCCACAGAATTTAAATTGTTTTTTAAAATACACTCACTTGGGAAAAATATTCAAAAATTTACAATTGAAAAGGACTTCAAGTTTCAAAATAAAGAAACCTCAAAATAATCACCATCAGGTGGAGAGATGATTCCACCGGGGAGAGAAAGCATTTTACAAGCATTCACTTCTATGACTGATAGTTAAGTGGAGCAGTAATTCTTAGATAAAAGTTGTTTTTTTTCCCCCCAAGTCTGTGAGGTTTGAAAAATATCACACAAAAGTAACTCTAAATGATATGTCATGCTATGGGCATCAAATCTCTATTCTATCCCTTTAAGAGGGGAAAAAAACCCTACTTTATTGTAAGAGGGAGAAAGAGTACAAAAATATAAGAAAGAAAAGATTTACTGTACATATTTACACAATTTAAGTGAAGAGTAATCCATCAGATACACGCTCAAACCAAAGAGTAATCCATCAAATGCACTCAAGCTCGTTATCTAATACATCTGTGAAGCCTGTGTACTTTCACTTTCTCTTTGATTTTCACCTGCAATATCAACAACAACAAGAATCACAGCAAAGTGATGTGGTTCTGAGTTTTTTAACATTGACATAAAAGCACAATACAATTTTCACATTTTACTTTATTTTCAACTTTTGAGCATTTCTACCTAAAAAATAACGTCCTTTAACTTATTCCCACTCCCATCACCTGGGGGCATTAGTGTTCACATATCTTGCTTAAAAAAATATCAAAGAAGAGGCCATGTTTTTATATATGTATATAATTTTTCTTCATCAGATTTACATTTTTCTGGGAATTAAAAAAATTATTCAAGTCTCAATGTTGGGGCAAAACAAAACATCAGGATTGACAGGTGAGAAAGATCCTGCAATTGCAAGTTACAGATGAAAAAAGAAATGAAGGAAAATTTCTCGGCTTAAATACATCAGGAGTCTGGGGTTCCTTTCAAGTGGTTGCCAAACAATTTGTGCATAAGTAGAATTGTAATAATGGAAACACTGTTAAGCTTGCCTCTCTTCCTTCATAACTCATTAATGCCTTTGCCATGGGTTCTTTATGGGGCATCCATTAAGAGTGTACACTAATAATAGTTTAATCCCACTACACCCAATTATATATCCCCCTTAACCAGTGTTTGCCTCCCTTTTCTCTCTCTCCCTCTGAATTATCTAATAAAATAGAATATGCTATCAGAGAGGATTAAAAAGACAACAAAACTCTCCCTTCCCAATATAAATATTACGAATAGTAATTCTAATGCAACAAAAATAGTCAGAGAGTGGGCCGAAATGGATAATGATGTACAGAGGGGAGTAAGGGCCCCTCACCCCATCTCTTATCATTAATAACACCACACCTGACAAAGGAAAAGATACTCCCCACTGGAAGAAAACTCCGTAAACACCCAAGATTTTATTAAATAACCCATTTTAGAACTTAAATCATTAAACTGCATCTCCATGGGCTCTTCAGAAAGGCTGTCTGAGAAAAATAATGGATTGTCTGCAAACTTTTATCTTAGCTATAGCCTCTAGAGTTGTGCTATTTAATTATTAAAATATGGTATTAATGAAACATGCAATCCTGGAAAGGAAACTACTTTTATCATTGCACATGAAAGGCAAAAATTTAATATACTGAATATACTGTATACACATTACAAATGTATTTGCATCCACCTTCCAAATAGCAAGCACCCCAAACTTCCCCCTCCCCTCCTTTACAGCTGCTCAATCTGCAAGAATGTGCAGAAGTAATTTATCTGAAATGGCCACTATTGTTCTTGATTCTGATTTGATTCCAAAAAAGCCAAATAATAGAAACCATTTTGAACATCTATTTTGTGCACCTGTTGTGCCGCATTATGATACTCTGCGATTTCCATTTACGTCACATCTCTTCACTTGCCTTTGATACACCATGCTGCTTTGCTCAACAAAAATCCAGGATGCCAGAAACCAATGCCATCCTTATTTTATTAACAAAATGGCAATGGCAAATGCTACTGAGTGATTGCTGTGGAAGGAAACAGGAGCACATCCACCTAACTACTAGCCAGAGTACATTTAACTAATGTTAAGTAGATTAAAAGCAGTTGAACAGCCAGAAGCGACTCGATAAAACACAAGATATTAATATTGTTAATGATTCTGTTACTTAAGCAAAGCAATAGGATCTGAGTAGTTTCATTTTTTTTTCCTTGCTTCTATGGTCCTCAAATGCAATGTGCTTTTCTGCTCCACTCTATGTGTGGGCTGGTTTCTCTGTTGATTTAACCTACAGAGGCATGGAATTTCACATTTGCTGCTTTTCAACTGTGCAACATTATCTTAATTTGTATTTCAATATTAGGGCTCCAACACTTTCAAATACTTCCTAAATAGTTTCTTGCCTTAGTTTCTCTGTATAATGACACCACAATTATATGAAGACTTATGGTGACCAAAAAGGGTTGGTAGTACTTTGTGGGTAGTGCTTTGCATAGTAGCAACAGACATGGTTTTTAAAGTGGTGAAATGCCCAAGCCGTGCTGGTTGTCTTTCCTATTTATCAGTAAGTTTCTCCCATTTTGAGTGGAATCATATAATTAGTCATAAAATCCAGGTGTGTGTGATCACCTTTACTATGTCAACTACCTTAATGCCAAGAATTCATGGCATTAAGATTTTATTGTATCCCTTTAAAGCAGAAGTGACGAGAAATTTGATGTGCTTTTTGGTACTATTAATGAGTCATATAAAGTGACTTCTTTCAAAAATCTGAGGGAAATGAAAACTAAAGAAGATGGAAATTGAAGAGGTTGAGAATGGTAGCACAACAAGGGACCTCTCAGGTCAAATTTGGGCCTGCCAAAATGGAGGAATCAACCCCCTCTATGACATCGTTGAAAGATATTCTGCCAAGTTCCTTGTGAATTTTTCATAGAACGGCAAATCTTGCTTAACAGAACTTTGCTATATTTGTAAACAGCCCTAATTTCTAGATAGTTTTCCTATACATTGAAGTAAAATCTGGATCTTTGGAGAGGAACTAGATAACACACCACCCAAGGCCTCCAACATATCACACAGAACACCATGCTTAGTTTAATGTTCAGATATCATAGTCTTGAAACTTTTAATCATCTTTTAACAGGGGACCCCACACTATCATTTTGTAGTGGGTCTTGCAAATTATACAAGTGTGATTGTATAATTATATACAATCTGATGCCAAGTGTGATTTAAGATGAGGGACTGATGGGAACTCTTACACAGCATACTCTTTTGAAGTCTTCTGATGTTATTTTATTTTGTCTTATATGTATCTTGTCAAGAGAAACACATAATATTTTTGGGCTTATTTACACACCAGTTTTTTACTTCATGGAGTTTTCCCATTTCTTTGCTCAATCTTCTCAATCTTCTGCCAGGTCACTCAATTCAATGGATAGAGTTAGGAATACAAAAATACGACTAAGGTACTGTCTCTGAACTTTAGCTTCATTGCTCATTTGAACTACATCTCAAATCCTCCCTGGTCAAAGTCCATGTTTAGGTAATTTAGGCAAAGTCTAAGATAACGAGAATTAGCATAGAATTGGAACACTTAATCTAATGCTCAAGTATGCTTTTATTGATTCTTTGAGTTTGGAGAATGACACTTACCTTAAATACCTTCCTTTTCTCATCTGGCCTCCCTCACCCCAAGGGTTGCAGCAAACTGAGAGTGCTCCATGCTGAGGAATCCCTGGGGCTTTGTGGAACTTAGATGCAGGGTGTCTCAGGGGTCAGCCTAGAATTTTTTCTTTTCCTACTACACCCTTTTTCAAAGACAGAGAGACACATCTTGGAACCCTCAATAGACAGACCTGCTCAGCTAATGTAGGCTTTTTGTTTTGCCAGCTTCTATATAGAGACCTTGCATTATCTCACAGTCATAAACAGGAAATTCTGCAAAAAGTTTTCTATAAGAACAAACCTTTTGAGATAGTGGGACTTGAGCACATGCCATTTACTGCTATAGTTGGTGAAATGATCCAAAAGAGAGACAGATACAGAACAAACCCATGACTACTGCATGATTATTTTTCTAGTGTGGACTCACTTATGATAGTGGGGTTCACTAATGAGTAACTGGGAGAAGCCAGAACTCCAAAACTCCAAGAGATTGACTGGAACATAATTTTTCTCTTGAAAAGCCGAATGTAAACTCACTACTGGTGGGCAAAACAAAGAACAGTGGGGTATTTCTAGTCTCTATGCCCAGGAAGAACTCATAATTTTTAAGAAAATGGATATTCCACTTCCATTTGAGATTCTACTTTAGTAAATATGATGAAAAATGCATTAAGTGGTCATGATTTGTTAAAGTATATTATTATGACCAAGTTTATTATTATACATGGATTTTACTAATGCATCGTTTGAACTCTATTTTTCTTCTACCAGTTGGCTTAATAAAACTAAGCTATAATTAAATTTCAGTAATAAAAAAATCAAATATTTCTTCAAAGATAGAATGAAATAATGTTTTTGAAATGTTATGAAATGTTATTTACGAATTAAGTATCATCTTAAAAGTAAATTGTTATGTTTGGGTCTAGGAGAAAATACATTCCCTCAATTGAACATAAGCATGAGTATTTTAATAATAGATATACTTAGTTTTCATGGTAAGTTTGAGTGACTGAAATATTTTTTTTAATGTTGTTTCTTTGGTATTGAAAATTTTTGGTTTTTATTTCATTTGGAAAACATTGTTCAGATTTGGTATTTTGACTTTAAGAAAGCCTAACTGGTGAATTTGAGGATTTCTTAGAACACGAGCACACACTCATTCTTTGGGAGGCTAGAATCTTGACCAGAAGCAATCACTTTTATGAAAGCAAATTACTTGCTTTCTTATCTTGAACATTTAGTTTGTCGACTATCAGCCTGTCTTGTCAGGTTGGCCAAGAATAAAGACAAGAAAATGGTAGCATTAATTTGTATTTACTTTGTCTTGTCTTCTATCTTGTTTGTATCTTTCTTTGGCCTATTTTGTCAATATTGTGCTGCAAACCTTGGTGCTCCAGAGGGCAGCTACTATCAGAAACACTTTCTCTGGTAAACCAATGGTTAGGACACACTTGCTAAGAACCTAGAGCTCACAACAGAGGAATCAGGTTTTCTCCAAATACCATTCCCATTAAATAAACATCACATGGATCTGTTTTAAGTAGTAAGATGAAGCAGTAGATTGCATGTAAGCGTTTGAACTATGAAACATATATTTTCTGCATACAATCACAAGGATCTAAAGAAAATTTTCTCTCACAAGGGGAAAAAAAGAGTTTTTTCAGGCAAATGTATATTTCTTATGTGAAAGCAGTTGGTAGGAATGAGATATTTTTATTGACAGACTAGACTACAGAGATTTTGTAATCAAGCAAAACATAAAACTCCATAAAAACGAAAGAATTCACTACGAGGAAGAATCGGGAAACTAGAATAGCACATGTAATATGTAAGATGCAATGGTAATATTTTCTCTTAACTCTCTCCATTCTTGCACATATACTTATAGGAAGAGAAATTGAAACACTGAATTATACTTATCTTCTTTTACTTCAAATTACCTTCCTGAAGACCGAGTATTGCTTTTATAACCACTGGCTACTAGGAAAGAAAAGAAGAAAAGTGGGGTCTGTTGACATTCTACCTGATGTAGGAGACTGGTTTACTCAACATGGATTCCAGGCAAATGACCCATGCGCTCACCTCCGATGATGGGGGCAGCCTCTGTGCCATGGAGAACTAGTTGCAAGTCCGATTTCCATCATTTACATCTCTGACTATCTGCTCAATTCAGCAATTTACAGAGAGAAGGACATTATCTCATGTCTCCCTTCTGGGTTTTGCTAGGCTGGATATGTTTATTTCAATGAGAAGAGGGAGATAGTCTAATACTATGTGGATATAATACTCTTTCGTATTTCATTATGATCGACAGAACTCCTATCAAGAATGTGAAAAAATATTTCATTAAGGGTAGAAGACATAACTGCATCTTTTCTAACATATTAATTTTCAGAAATGTTCCCTTTAAGTAAACGACCCCATTTGAAATTGACATCCAGGTACCATGATGGGCTTGCAGAGAAGAAAAGGACATACTCATTTTCCTCATGTTATTGCTGCTATTCATGTTCATAGGACCCTGGAACATGGTGGAATGCTTGTTAATTGCTAATCAGATCAATCTCTAGATCTCCTTCTCTCTCATTTCCCATTCCCTCCTTTTCTTTGTCTTTCAAGAAAGAGACCGTAAGTCATTGCAGCTTATTATTAAAATATCTCATGATCAGCAGCTACAATTTTTATTTTACTGAAAAAGCAAGTGTCACATGACACAAGTTACTGGTTTCTAGGAGTCTCAGAAAGATGGCAAGTTCCTAGGTAGAAAAAACATATCTTGGGAAGTCTTTATTATCAATAGAACTGCTTTTTGGGGGGTTTCTGTTGAGGCATTAAGTACACTTTCCCAGATGAAAGGCAGATGAAATATTTAAAAATTATCTGCCCCCCCCCACCTCTAATCACTTGGGCAAAGGTGGGTCTGTGTGGGACAGACTAGCGTGTTCCTCCCCTCTCGCAGGTCGCATGGAAGCTTGAGCCTATAAAAGCAACCAAGGTGAACTTGCTCATTCTACACAACAGGGTGGATCATTCACCACGGGGTGTTCTTGATAGTGCTCTGTCCACTCTAATTTTAAACATCTAAGCAATGGGAGTCCCACCACTTCCCTTGGAAGATTACCCTACAGTCTAATAGACCTTAACATTAAGAAGATTTTCAATTGGTAATTGGTAATCAACCTAAATTTCCCTTTTCTTAATTTCAATCCATTACTCCAAACCCTCTCCCCTTGTTCCACCTAGCTCTTCACCCTCATTAGTGTTTATGCTCTCCAAATTCTAATAGATAGCTGGTAAAAAGTAAAAAAAAAAAAACAAAAACAGCACTCAGTTATCATTTAGCTAGACCGTAAATACTTCTTTTTTGAAAAATGTTAGTTCCCATATATATTTTCTTAAAAGCCTTCTTTAAAAGATTCCAGTACTTTTTAATAAGCAAAAAGAAAAGGACTCTATAAGCAAAAAGCACAGCAGTCTGTAATGGACTAGAGGAGAATAAATACATTCTTAATGTGGGCGGTGATAATGGTATAGCTAAATTCACCTTCTTTTGCCCTTTACACAGACATAGAACAGACCATTAAAACAACGGGTTGAAGGTTTTCCCCCCAAAGTTGTCTATTTCTATACTTGTTCTTTTATAATATATCCTTGCATGTTATAGATTAAAAGAGTACTTTTCAGGATATCTCACACATGCTTTATGGGACTAAACAATCTAGTGCAATACTAAATAACTTTTGAAACGTTATGACCTGTGCCCTGGCATCCTCATGCTATCTATACACTATTGACATTTCTGAAGATATTTATATGTCTTGCTAGAATGCTTCCAGCTGACATCATGAACATTTGTAACCATTACAATATTCTACATCCTTCCAGTTTCATTATGTGGATACAAGTCCAAGACTATGTGTCCACCACTCCTTTATTTCCTTGCTTACAGTACATGATCAAATGTCCAGGATTTTGCATTGACTTCTCAGAATTTCTTGTTCACATAATTTTTGGCAGCATATAAAATTCTTTGAAGTTGAAATAACAGAAATAAATACTAGAGAATTTTAGTGGGGATTTAGGGGGTTTACTGAGACAACACTATGACATTAAGAGACAACTCAAGGCACTAAAAATAAGAAGTTTACCGATCAGGTCTGCAGAAGGGGAGAGGGAGTCAGTTTCTAGGTTTTCTGGAATGAGGTATAAATTTCACCAGTTTTTTGCCATGTCAATATCACTCAGTTCCAGTAAGTTCCAGCGAGTGGGTTAAAATTTCAAATTTCTGTTTCAAATGTCAAATTCCTGGGAGAGAGAAACTGGTTTCACTTGGACCCCTGTTGACCTTGGCCTTATGAACTATGCCAGCAAAATGGATTCAAGATATCTTCAATACTGGTGGGACCCCACCCTTGTGCATCAAATATCCATCCCAGGGATGGAGAAGTTTCTAACATTTCCTTTGTATCATTGATGGGAAACATTTATGTGAAAATCTAAGATCTTTCTAGTGTATCTGATTGAAAATTTCATTCACAATACAATTTGTATATAAAGAGATATATAATTTATTTCCTTTATTTTGGTTGCATTTCATCTCCACTTCTTCCCAGTCTTCAATCAGTAGTGAGTGAGGATAAGGGAGAGAAATCAATTAAATGGCCAATCAAGTTTATTACTGTCAGTCCTGATAATCGAAGCCGTCTTTCTCAGTTGATATTCATTCTTCTATTTGGATGAAACACCCAATCTCTTGTGGATTTCCCCTCTCCTCTCCTTCCTGCTTCAAGATGACATTTTGGTGTGTTGGGAAGGGTGGATGTGATTTATGACTCCTACTAGCTGTGAAAATAAGGTAGGAATTCTCAAGTTTACATGGTGTCCTTGTATTTGCTTCTGGCCCTTTCCTAGCTGAATCTACTGTCTAAATGGTATCTAGATGTTTGTTTGCATTCTTAGAAGCTGTCTGAAACTGGTGCACTCATGGTGTTTCATTTTGTCATGGGCAGAATATTAGAGAGCGCACACAACCACTCTCGTGGACACGGCCAGAGTTCAGCTCTCTATATCAAGTGCTCAACCCATATCAATGGCCAGAAGTTCATTCCCAATCCTTGCTAAGGGCTGTCTAACTTGTGACGGCAGACTACACCACTTAAGTAACCAAGAATTGCCAGGGAAGCTCAATTACAGTGCTCCCCTCTGCTTAATCACATGACATAGGCAACAGCCATTCTCATGTGGACTTTTTGAGAAATGTTATGCCAATTCTTCATTTTTTTTAGGTCAAGCACTATATGAAGAATATCTAATGTTATACCTTTAACACTTAGATCCTATTTATTCTGTACATTAAACATTGCAAGCTACTGTTATGAAATCAAACAAACTATTAACACTGAAAATTATTTCCATGTGCATGAAAGCTACAGTTGAGAGAGTTTCTCTGACCATACTTTTCACTTGATAAGTCAAGTAGAAGTCTTTCCTTCAATAGTAAAGTTAGATTTAAATTGTTCAAGGATTAACCTTCCCCAAATCTCTGCCCTAATCTCCTGCACTATGGGGATTTTCCAAAGTTGTCGAAATCTTAACAGAAAATCTTAATGCTCATAGCTCTTGATATAGTTTCTGGATCTAGAATGTCCTTTATTATTACTACATGTATCTAAATAGAGTATTTTCTTCAGATTAAGATTAGTAGGGTAAGTGATCTTTCTGTTAAATATAACTCTCTTTATCAATACAACATAAGCAGTTTTATTACAAGTCCGGTGTGGTGCTTTGAGAAATACCTTTGAAAACATTTTTGCAGAGGTACTTCACTGTAGCCCTATCTGGATTCTGATGTGCATTCTCTCTTTATTGTTTCTGTTTTTCAAAAATATATCTTTTTGAGATAACATTGGTATACATGTGATTTAGATGTATAGGCTCATGCTTCTTCAGATGTATATTACCACACCTGTAGAAACATAAAATGATCTTTCCATATAATTCTTTGTTTTGTAAATATTGCTCTTCTTTAGTCTCTCTGTGCTGTATGTTTTCTTTTGTAAGCAAAACATAGTTACAGAGAATAAATACATTGAATATATTCATATATGTGTATAATTTTTCATACTGACTTTATCAGAGACTATTAAAATTTCCCTTTCCCAGTGGATCCTAAGGCTCTTCTCTGGCTAACTCTTAGAACTCCAGATCCTTAACACATGGCAACTATATGTAGACTTATTTGACTATTTCATGAAAGTAATTAATAGGTAGATTCACATGTCTAGGAGGACTTTGGGCCCCAGCTTGAGAATCCATGACTTTGAAATTTCTCCCCTTAACCTTAGTGTGTAATAACTGCTGGGTGTGGTAGAGACAGACTCCATAGTGAAAAAGCCACCTGTTCCCCTCACTCTCTGTGCTCCACTAGGGTCAGGTATTGGCTCATTCATTCTCTCAAGAAACATTTCTTGAGTATCTGTTGTTTCCCAGGTGTTAAGCAGTGTCAACAGAACTAGAAATTCTGATTTTGGTCAATTGACATTTAACCCCAGTTAGCATTCTTTCTTTTTCTTACTTGTAGGGGGATCCAGAAAATGAAACATAGAAGGACAAATTGTGATCTCCACAAACATTAGCAAATAAGATATGTATAAGTAAACTCACATATCAAGAGGCACCATTACAGTCATTATCTTTATTATTTCCATCAAACTATTACATTAAGTGCTTGCTGACACATTGAGCTACCGTGTTTACAAAATACATGAACTACAACATGGAAAGCAACAGGCCTGGCAGACACCAAAAAGACAGGGATGTATAGACTTAAGCTCAGACAAATATTCTTTCTTCAATGGGGTCATCTCCCCACACAACATGAAAGTATAAATAATACTATATAATATATATAGTATACTATACTATATAATAAAGTATAATAGAGTATAAATATAATAAAGTATAATAATACTATAACAATTTGCTTCCTGCTAGATGGAGTTAAACTCATGGATGGATTAAAAAATTCTATATCGTAATGCTAATATTTTGTTTATATACATGATAAACCAAACAGTAATGTAGAATTTTGTCTGCTAGAAAAATTTATTTTTTTATCCCAATAATCTTTGTGACTTTTTTAATAGTATAATTGGTTTAGTCTCTCTCTATATGTATATACATTATAGTATATATGTTACTCTATATATCACAGGAAATGTATATATGCACAAACACACATCATATTAGCATATATACCTATATATTTTTATGGACAAATAAATCTCCCATGAGTATTTTGTGATCCAAAACCAGTATTTACATTAAAATTATTTAAAAATATTTTATCAACTGATAAATAATTATATTTTAAAAGTTTATGTAGCAACATAGCAAATTTTACTTCTTAAAACATTCTCTTGGTTATCAAAGCAGTTCCAATAATGTCAATAAATGGCCCCTCTAGGAACATTTATATTAGATGTCAAGTATAAAGTATACTGTAAGTAGAAAGTATACTCTATGTATAAAGTATAAAGATGATAAGTAAATTAGAATAAAAGACAATTCTGGGTTTTTTAATGTCATCAACCTACAGCTTTAAATAAACATGTGTCTCTGAGAGAGACTGGAGCAAAAGCACTTACTCTTGGGTAATACTGGAAATTATAGACCTGTCAATCCAAACCCTGCGAATCATATTCTATGCTGCCATTTTCCTCTTTACAAGATTGTGCCACTTTCACCAAACAAAGTTTTGTGGTTTTCAGGCTACTCTTTCTGCACCATCTTACAAACTTTGACTTTGTTCTTCAACCTGTTGTACATGATAAGTATGGGGGACTCTCAATAAATTGATAATGATTTTGAAGAATTACCTCTTATTTAATAGGTGAAAAATAGTGGACTTTAAGATTTTGTGGTAAAAGGAAAATTGATTGGAAAGGCAAAGACTTCATCCCTGAATTTCAGGATTGGCATCAAGAAGTATGTCTGGAGAGCCACTCACTTCAAAACACTGAGGTGCTTGCAGCATTATTGATTTCTAAAGCTAATTTCTGGCCCTCTACAATGTTATGTGACTTACATTATTTCCACTTCTCGGTGATTATTAATTTTTTTTCTATTCATCTACATCCTATGCGGGATTGCTTATGCTGGACTCAGAGAAAAGAGTCACTCCCTGCTCTTCCCTTAAGCAATTTATTTTTCATTTACCTTGTATTCTACTTTATCAGATTGCTGTTACCTAATTTAGATTAATGATATGCCAATTGTAAACCAGGGAAAAGCATCTTTCCCCCATGATACACTATGAATTGGTCAAGGGCAATGACAATTGCAAGGAGAAATTTGGGTTTGAAAACTGAGTTCCTTCCTACCACTGTCAGTCTCACTGGCACGTCACCATTGTATCTAAAGCTTCTTCTGAGAACATCACAGCAGGTTGTCCCTTGATTGCCAATACCTTCTCCAAAAGGTGGGACAAGTGTACGAAGAGCAATTGACACAATCCAGTCTCTAATGAGATGACTGCAGATGAAGGTAATCAGTTAAAATAGATTCATATTCAGCAGCTCTTCAAGCAAACACCACAATGCATTTTATAAAACATACCAAGATGGCAAAATAGTTCAGTCCCATTGGAAGAGATTCTTTATGTTATATTTCTCCCCTTATCTAAAATGGGCAATTGCTTTTCTGCCAAAGAGGCTCAAAAGGGCCATGAAAACTAAAGTCCTTTAAAGCTGTTAAATGCATCTTCAAATTTACAATAAAATTCAGCATGACAAATCTTCCAGTAAAATCTCTGGAGCACCATAGCAGCAGTGACACAATTTTTCTTTAAGTCTGTATTTTAGTATTCAACACCTTGAGAAACAGGGAAAGCAAATGTGGGCCAGGAAGGCAAAACAAAACAAAAACCAAAATAGAAAAAAAAAACAAAAAACCAAAAACCACAACAACAAAGACAGTGAAAAAAAATGCAAACAACCACGCAAGCTATTAAGCATATGCCAAAGTAAACAACCAGTGCGGGTTTGCCACAGCTCTGCCCTGCAGGTAGACACAGGCAGCACGGGAGCAAATGGAAGGGAAAAAGAAAGACAAGCAGAGAGTGGAGGAACTGGAGTTGCTGCGGAGCCCGAGCGGGACGGTCTGATTGTGAGCCTCAAGATACACCATCAGCCATGCAAAACAGGACATACCTTTCTGGCTTGCTGGTTCTGTCGGCTGAGACAAAGCAGTCCCATTCGCAGCGGGAGGCCAAATCAAAATGAAATTTTATTTAGTCTGCACTGTCCCCAGATTGGGTTTCAGAATGACTGCTTTAGGAGATAGCATGGATGTGGCTGATGCATGCTTTGCATATGAAACTGCAGTAGGAAAAGAAATCTACATAATCAAAAAAATCTGTGCTCTGTGTTGTGACAAAAACCCTGGACTCCAGTGATTTTACTGCAGTGTATGTTTGCAGGCAGACCTTTTTGGGGTGAAATGCATTTTTAATAATGTCTTATGCAATATTGTTAGCAAATAATAATAAATCTATAATACTCTAGTTTATGAAAATATATAGGCTCCTGGTTACAACTCTACCACAGTGAAATAATTGTGATCTTTAAGTATATTTATGAGCACATTAAAAATTTGTGTGAGGAAACAAATTGAATTTTAAAACATGCTTAGGTTATTGAGGAGGTTGTTCTGATAATTACTCTACCTCAACCTCCATAAAATAAATGAAAAGCTTAAGTCGTAGGCGATAGTCAAACAGACAGAGTCCCTTGGACTTTTCTCTGCAAGACACTGCTCATTCATATTTAGAGGCTATTTATAAAAATAGGGGGGAAATGTTTTAAAACATTTTTTAGACTTAAGAAATATTTTTAAAATTCAGAGAAGGGACTGTAAAAAGTATCTAATACCTATCAGGGAACCTTTGAAAAATCCAATATGTACCTACAGACACACACTGACTCTGTTTTTAGGACAAGCAGTTCTCCCTGGCCTTGGCGAGGAGAGGAGTGGCATGCAAGGTCCAGGGGGCATGCAAGGGGGCAGAATAGAGCCTGTTGGTAATTTATATATTATTTCTCAAAGAAATATTTATCCCAGCTTGATTTTGATAGTTCAGTTCTTTGAGACTGAGTGCTGCCAATCATTTCCTTGAGAGGGGAGGAAAAGGAAAAGAGAAAAGAAATTGAAAGAAAGAAAACCTACCTGTGTAAAACAACAGTAAAAAAGGCCAACAAGTCTCTCCCTCTGCAGTGCTCTGAAAAACATAAACAGTTATCACTGTGTTTTATGAAGTCTTCCTAGGGAGAGCAGGACCATGAAATCTGTCCATTTAAGCTCTGAGGAAGTAGTCTCCAAGCCACCACCCAGAACAGCAGAAAAACTTCTTTTAATAATGAGATACAAATAGCTCAAACAATGTGTTTCCACACAGCCCCAGCAGAAATCACCAACTCTGGAGCCATGGACTGATAGCCCTCAGAGAAACAGGCAAGACTGAGGCTGGGATCCAGGTTGGGGCATCATCTTCTGAGAAAAGCTTTCCCTTGCTGCAGCCTGGACTGGCGAACTGTCAATAATAATATATACAAATGCAAAGGTCTCCTTAAATGGATAATTTTGCATTCGTTAGGATGGCATCGTGTTCTGCTGTGCACACCACCAGCATAATTAAAGCCTAAAATCCAAACAGAGCAAGGCATTTGTTTCCCTTACCCTCCAGGGCCACCGCATCCAAGTCTCCCTATAACAAGGGCATAGTGTTGGTTTCTCTGCTTCTTTCAGGCAAGACCCTTTTGCCTTGACTTTTTGTTATATCATAATTATTCAGATAGTTATTAAGCACGAGTTTTGTCTGCATATTATTTTTAGTGACAGTACACCCCTTTTCTGAGGAATGGAAAGATGAGAATTCTTAACAAATCCTATATCCCCCAAATTCAGTGCACCTGGCATTCACTTTCTACCTAATAAGCATCCGTGAATATGCAAATGTTCAGTGTCTCAGTAACCTCATTAATTTATTCCTCAGGCAATCATAGAATGTGAACCAGTCCTGTGCCACTAGTGCTAGAAATGGTGCCGATCGGGGCTATGAGAATCAGCTGAAAGCCCCGGCTGCATATTGAAATACCGTTTCATCTTTATTCTATCCTATGGCATTCTAATTCAAACAAAGACCCTTACCTTCCTCTACTTAGCTGACAGCAAAAAGCAAAAAAGTAAAAAAAAAAAAAAAAAAAAAAAAAAAAAAAAAAAAAAAAAAAAAAAAAAAAAAAAAAAAAAAAAGCCGAAGGAAAATAATCAAAGTCTCCCCCTTCACCACCAAATACAAACCAGAGGTGATTCATGTTTTGAACAAAATCTCCACAGCAAGACAGTTTCCAAAGTGCCTAAGTTGTCTTATTTTGTTATTTATGGGGGGTGGGGGGCTTAGGAGAGTGGAGGGCGACCTGCTTCTCATACTGCAATGCAGTAGAATCATCTTTTTCTTTGCCCACATTAAAAGCCCTGAATAATGTTTATAAAATGTTAGGGAATCCCGGTAGGTTTCCTATTTAACAAGCCATGTATGACAAATCACAGTGTAATGTACTACGTTCTTAATCTTTAATTAGAATGTGAATATCTGCTAGAGAACGCAGTTAACTTTGACACGTTAAATCTTCTGGTTAAAGTGCCTTACAGGAAGAGCAAAGATGAAGCACTGGAACAATCTCCTGCTTCTCTCCATTCACCCAGACAGTTGGGGAAGGATGATAACATCTTGTAATACCTGCTCTGTAGTAATTAATCGCTGTGGTATTTAGGACCATTCAAGTAGACAAATATGACAGAGACAGGGACAATTAGGAACCTTGTTCAAGCTACATTAACTTTTCCAGCTATTACAACACGGCAGCTCAAGTTTGCTTGTAAAAGCTGCAGAGGGATTGCTATGCATTAGCCGTGCGATTATTAATGAAAGAAAAGGAGAATTGTGTTTATTGTAGTTTGAAAATTGCAAATAAATTTCAATTATCTGCTATGTCATTTTGTTAAACATGCATTCTGGAAATGCCTTTGTACTCTAAATCATGAGCTACTTATAGCAAACTAATACCAGAAACCTCAGGGAGATAGAAAGTCAATATTTTTGTTGAACTTTTTTTTTTCTTTTTGGTAAGTGAAACTGGAGATGGGCAAAACCACCAGGATGGGTTTGAGGTAGCAAGCTCTGTGGCATCCTGGCCTTCATCTGCCCACCATTCACCACCAGACCGTGAGCCAAGTGTCCCAGATGGACATCAGGGCAAGCAGAATCAGTCTTCAAAGCCACCAGAGAAGCTCTTCTTCCTTTGGGAGCATCCTCCAAACAGTTACAAGAAATCAATTATGATAAATAAATAATGTCTGCCATCTTGCCATCTCTGCTCCTTCCAATAACAAAGCCAATTTGGGAGGAAAAAACCTACAGAGGGGTTTTCTCATCTGTGGATGTGATGAAGAGTCAGTGTTTCTGGAGAATGGCTCATGTCTATTCCCTTTCAGGAGGATAACTGCCAATCATTTTGAATGGCAAACTTGATCTTGAAAACAACAACAACAACAAATCACACTTGGAAGCAGGGATAAACATACCCGTTTCTTTCCTCTTGTGAAACTATTCGTGTCTCAAAGCATGCAGACATACACATCCAGTACCAAACCTCCCCTCGGTATCTCCCACCCAAACCTTGCTGCAGGCACACTGCCAGAGGTCTGCAGAGATGCGGCCCAGAAAATGTCCCAAGACCAAACTTCCCATGCACCTGCTATCTCTCTACCCAATTTATTATCTGATGTTACTGGCCATCAGGAACTAAACGTGAAAAAATAATTCTGTTGTGTCCTGTAGTTAGGGACCTGATCCAATTGTCTTCTGTAAATCAAAGAAAGACCAGCTTAGCATGGCACAAATCTGCATCCCCACCCCAGAATCTGTTGTCACACACACAAAAAAGCCGCTCAGTGCTCAGGAACAATCTCCCCTCTCAGCCGAGCTGCGATGATGTCAGCTTTCTGATTACAAACTGCTTATTTATGCTTCAACAGCTGCCAAGAGCAGCAAATAAGTGGCTAAAAGAGTGTCTAGACCAGGCTTTCAGGCCTCTATTGTCTGGGGGTTGTTACCTGGTTGACAGCGATGGGTCCAGCTGCCTGGTGTGAAAGGGAGCAGAGATGGCAAGGCGGTGATTGACAGAAGGGCCCTCGGGTCAGCCCGGATGGCCCCACGTCTTTATATTCCCGGCTCCAAAGGGAAAGCCAGGGCCCTGCCTTGAGGTTGGAGGTGAAAGGAAATGTTGGAGGGTAATGAAAAAAATCTTTTGGCCAATTTGCGATCATGAACACCTCCCTGGGGGAATCGAAGCCAGTTCAAGTGGCCACAGAGTGGCCAGAAGTGGGCACCTCCAGCAAAGGGAGCAGATCATTTTTGAGAAACCTCACGGATCCCTGGAGGGGAAGATGCATAGGCACACATTCATTCACTTTCTTCCTTTTTCTTCCTTCCTTTCTTCCCCCATTGTGTTCTCTGGGATAGTTAATCTCAAGTAAATGCATTTGTGACCACCTTTTTAATTCACCATCCTGATAGTTTGATAAGGGTTTCAGAAACCTTTCCATTTAGGACTTTCTATTGAAGACTGACAGAACATGAAACACTCCAACATTTGGGAAAAACAAGGAGCTTTGCAAGCTGACGTAAATGTCTAATTAGAATTTTCGACCACTACTTGCAACCATTGAGTCTTCCTTTCCCATTTGTTCCCAGCCACACTCTCCATTTTAACACTTTTCAGGGGAGATTTGAATGTACCAAATCGCTCCCTTCATCCGCGTGTCTCACAATTCATTGCAGTTGATTGGCACCAAACATTTGGGGCTTTCATTCTGTTCCTCTTTTCACCCCCATTTTATAGCTTAGGGTTCTTGGGAAGAAAAGAATAATGCTAAATATTGATCACGGAGAGGTGCTCATTTGAATATAATAATATTAATGAAATAACTTCCCCCATGGTGCCCACCCCCTTGTTATTGCTGCTCAAATAGGTTTTGCTTTCTCAGGAGCTGCAGCATTATTATTTAGACACCATTGTTCCTAGAGGGACAATTAAGAAGTGGAGCTCCCAGGGGGCAGCGCTTGATGCTTACTTCTTATTTACTTTGTCCCCAGCATTAAATATATACGTATCTATATCCACAGTCTATATTTCTTCCAAATGTTGGCTATGATCAATGATGCAAATAGTACAAATCTGATGATTCTGTGGTCTTAAAAAGTATTGCATTAAAAAAAATGATGAAGAGTAAGTATTCCACAGTGTGTAAAACAACATCCATTTAAAATCCTGGTAATCCCCAGAAGCTGCCAGACTTGAATGAAATACAGGCAAGCACCTGAGGAGTCAGAGCTTAATTTGTGTATACAGTTGGCTTTCTCCATAATATCTGATTCAGACTCTGTAACGAAAATGAAATCATGTTAAATTAACTGTAAAAAATAAGTTGATTTAATTAAGCACAGAAAGACTTAATAGATATAATAAAATGTTAAAAAGTCAAATGATGTGCAGTTACATTTCAGTTAACACTGCTCAACAAATGTACTAAATTTATTCCTTTCAATAATGATGTGTTTTGAACATTTAATTAGATAAATAATGTCTAATCACTTCAGCAAATCTGAACTGGAAGAATCCTTGTCATTAAAGGTGACTCAGGCTTGCTATACCTACCTTTTAAGGGAAGAGAAAGCAGGCAAACTTTGGTTCTTTTCAAGGAGATGAACAGAAACTAAGGTAAAGTCTGTCTTTCAAGCCTCATTAAAATTCAGGGTTTGCTAAACAAACTATTATTTACAGTAAGATGAGTGTTACTCGGAATAGACTTCTACTTGTTTGCCTTTTTTAAGCATCAGAAACTATAAGCAGCTGATAAGAAAAGGTATTCAGTGTTAGATGTCCTATAATTCATCATAATACGGTTTCCTTTAATAACTACTTTGCTCAAGTGATTGGCATGATTACAAGAAAATTACTTCAAATTATTCAACTCTTATCTTTCCTCTAAGATGTCCTAAGTTGGATGATAGTTAGCATAATGGGGGCCTATTAATTACTAATGTGGAAAGTCCTTCACAATTTGGATAGAGTTTGTAGCCCAAATAAAGAAAATAGTGCCAAATGCAACCTTACATAATCTGCTTCTTAAGATGGTGCCACCCACTGTCTATTAAATGGAATGTCAAGGACATTTATTTCTTTATATGATGAACCCAGGCTGTATATGAAAAACAGACTCACTATTAGCATCTATATATGCACACACACCATGCACACACTCAAGGAGTATATTTGTGCACTGCACAAAAGCATAGATACACTCTGAAATATGGAAGATGATTAACATAAAATTACCATTTCAAACTTGTGCTGTTATTCATCCAAAGCTTTTTGGGAAAAAAACCATTGATACATAATCTTTCCATTTATAATATTGCCTCAAATGATTTGTTTTGTGAAATTTATCTATACATCTATAAAGTTTGTACCAAGTCATAATACAGTATGAAATTCTGTTAAATCTTGAGATTTTTGAATTTATAGATCATTGTTAACAAATATTTATTTTCTTCCCTTTCTTTGAGACAGAGTGGATACATGAATAGAGTCCGAACTATACAACTCAAAACTTCATTCTAACTAGTCACTGTTTTAAGTTAATTTTTTCCTGATAGTACTTTGTGGAGTATTTGTCTTTTTAGTGTTATAAATTTCTATATTTTTAAGATTTTTTTCTCTGATGATAAGAATTTTATGAACCAATATTGAGAATCCAGATCACATAAAATCAAACCTAAAAAACTTAACAATGGATTTTAAAGTTTATTTCATATGTAAATAACAACATTGGTTATTTGGGGGTAATTTGTTGTCCTTGTTATTTTGTTTGCAATTTAAAGAACCTTTGAAACTTTTCACCATTTAATGAGTACTTACACATTTGAAGGTTTTTTCTTTGCATTTTTAATATAAATACAAGCACACCTGCATGCACACAGAGTTGAAAATAAAAATCAAACAAACAACATAACCAATGTCCATGAAAAATAAAAGATATAAAAATGTCACGGGCTATATGAGCTTTACTAGAATCTCACTTCTTTAGATTTGTAATTAATATGCTCTCTATCTTCTAATCCTCTTTATACCTGCTGGGCCAGGACATTCTACTATCATCATCCAACCCCTCCCTACTGGGGAAGAGAGAAAAAGTTCACAGGGCAATATTATGTGGCCCAAGGTCAGACTTTCATGGCCTTCTTCCTTCCATGGCATTCTTTTTCACTAGTCTCAGCTCAGTGTGTGGTTGTAGACATTTGTTATTTCTCACCACAGACTTCTTGCTTTTTTCCTGCTTTGGCCTTCCAGCAATCCTCTGGACCACTTCTTGGGTTCTCATTCAGCTAGCTTGTCTAGCTAGAGTATGGTCCATATTTTGACCTGGAAATGGAAAATTGTGGAATGCAGAAGGTATCATGATCAAATATACCATAGAGCAAATTGTTTGATAAATTTTAAAATAAAAGGTAAACAGGAGCTTCCATTATGGGTGGTTTATCAAGATCTCTATTACATAGGTAACACTTTCTAAGTGTCATGGGTGAGGCCATATTTTTTTTAAAGGTTCATAACTGAACTTAAATCACATGATAGAGTAATATTTATATTTAATTATACCTTGATTGTATTTTGTAATATGGACCAAGAAAGCTGTACAAAAATAAAGACATTTTTGTCTCCCAACACACTGTTCATCTAATAATACAATTTTAACTTTATAAAAAGATGAGTTTTTTATTCCCATTCTATTCCCACTTACTATCTGTCTGCATGCCTATACTGTAGGATTCTGCACATTAAAACTTGGATTTTTGGGCTTACTTGCAAGTAATTTAAGACTTCTATTTAAAATTCAGGAAAGTAGTCTTGTTTGGGTTGCCTTTTCATGTGTTAGTTGCAGAGTCTGGAACTTGGCCCTTCTCTGGAATAAATTAGGTTGCAAGTCCAAGTGGCTTGTGCTTAGTCATGAGCGTCGTTGAGAGAATCACTTAGTCGCTCTTTACCTCAGTTTCTTCCTTACAGATGGTTATATCAACCCATCTTTCTTAGCAAAACTGTTTTTGAAACTCACCCATATGAAAGAATAATATGACTTAAAGAATAGTCAGTGTGTTTCATTAAGTTCACTCTTTTTTTACATACAAATACAAAAATATATATATATAAGGAACAAAAATGAAGTTCTCCTTAGTTTTTGAATGAGTTGTTTCAAACTTCTTAGAACTTCTGTCCATGCTTTCTATGAACTAAAGCAGGAAAGAAAGAAAAAGGAAAAAGGAGACAGAGAGGAGTGGGGGGAGGAAGAGAGAGAGAGAGAGAATAAAGAAGAGAGAAAGAAAACTGGATGTGAACAGAAACTTTAGGGGCAGTCTAGGATGACACAATCAAAAACCCCAAAATCCCATTCTGAAAACATGCATTTGGGGCTGAGCTTGGGGAAGCCGCCCCACTTCACAGCCTCCACCTGTCAATTCCCAGCCAGGAAAAATATACATACTGTTTGAATTAAAAGCAAAATCTAAGGTGACAATAAGTGTAAATTATAGACCTTTGAAGAGGATGCAATTGATCAAACTATTGTTATTCCTATTCCTCAGGTGGACAAATGTGAGCACAGGAAAAATATTTACCCTGCCACATCAAGAGTATGGAAAGTAGAATAAACACAGAGTAGCTATGATTTTCACAGAATCTACTAAAAATAATATGAAATATCCATTTCAGGTTTGTGGAGTGAAGATACCTTCAGAAGACAATGCTAAGAAAGGAAGAGTTTCAGGCAGGATCCTCTTCCATTTCCCTCACCTGGAAATCACTGGGGCATGGCCACAAGCTGCAGCTATGAATCTATTAATATCTGTCTTTGGTAGAAAGCTACTCAAGGCTTTCATAGCTATTCCTCCTGGTGAAGAGCCTAGAGCATACTCTTCCATTGCCAGTGGCACCACTAGTGGGATGAATAAAAGACAGAATAATTTTCAATAATAAAAACCAAAAGGGATTATAAAATCAGCGCAGTTTTATCTCAATGTTCTTCCTTCAATCTTGATAACAAGTTACCTTAAGTCCTCCCTAGGAAATTAATAACACCCGCCACCTGTCAAAAGGTGTCCATTTGTTTCGTTTCCAAAAATAAACATATATACACACACACACACACACACACACACACACAAATGAAGTATTAAAGTGATTTTAAGTCTGTAGACTTTACTCTCAAACTTATGTCTTCCATTTTACTTATTCATTTCTGGATAACATGTTATAGGTGGTAAATATGTAATAGGATTCTGATATACATTTATACATTGGGATATACACAATCATTTCACATATAGCTGCTAAGTTAAATTCAAAATAGTATGATGTAAGGTTCATCTAGTAGTAATACAAGATGTAAAGTTTGGAATTTATAAATACATGATTTGAAGAATATTGTACAAAATTTGTTGGAATGATACACCCAATATAAACAATATTTTCTGTATGTTTGAGTAATTAGATATGGAAGTGTGAGTATTTCAGAGGTGCTGGTTACATGAGATCTATAAATCAGGCAGACCTGTTTTCATTTATTCATTCAACAAACATATAGAACATCTCTAACAGCCTCTCGTATATTTCCAGAACTAGCATTAGCACTTCCAACTTTCCCTATTTTCATGTTGCTCATGGTTTGTGAGATAGACTGTAACTTTAACAAGTCTTTATATTATAATGTAATAACAGAAAAATAGAGGTACATCTGTGCTACTATGAGAAAAAACAGGAGGGTCCTGTGATTTGAATTCAGAAAAGATATTGCCATAGTAGGCAATTGGCCCTCTAGGAGATAGACAAATTCAAAGAAGTCAAAGGGAGAAATATCTTAGGGCTACGAAAGCCACCCACAGAGTCTAGGAAATCTATTTGTAAATCATGATCCTTATTTGGAAACTGGCATTTAAGTGCTGGGTACAATGAGAGGTCTGGGCATCAAAGAATGAGCAATTATTGCAAGCAGATCAGGGAAACAGGGGGCTAAAATCTGGGTAAGAAGACCAGATTGTGGCTATGGAGGCACTAACAGGGATGAACGCAGCTGAAAATGCACTAGAGAACTTCACGGGCTTCATACACTCTTAGAATCCTTGCTTGTGGAAGGCCTGCTCGAACAAATTGGCAGAACATGTCTATCTGAAATAACCCCTTTTTCTAGAGTTGTGGCTGGACCCTGGCCCAGAACTAGTGTTGCTTCGACACAGATGTAAGCCTACAGGGCGTGTTTACTGCTGTCTCTACTTCTTTTCCACCCTGATCCATACCACTGCAAGTGGCATTTTTGCCCAGAGAGGCGGAGTTAGTGTCATAGTCACAGAGTGGCTGATCATATCCCCATAGTCAGATCTAAGTTGTTTAAGTCATCCTGATAATAAAATTTGAGTATCTACCCGTTGACATCTCTATAGATGGATCTACATCTTTTTGGATTCCATTACATGTGCTTCCTCTTCTCTCCTTAAAAGTTCATAAAAGAAACAAGGAAGAAAGTTTCCCTAAAGATCAAGAGGTTTGGGGACTTTGGAGTAGCATAAAGGCTACTTTTTTTGTGGGAAGGAGGTAGAAAAGACTATTTGTGGGCAGAGAAAAGAGAACAGCTAGCATTCAATCTCAATTAGTGACAACCTGGGAAAAATTCTGGCCACTAAGATGGTATTCTGGGTAAAAGGATGAAAAAAAAAAAAAAACCAAGTAAAATTCTGTTAAGGCCACATGGAGCATACTGTGAAGAATGGAAGTTGGTCATCAAGGGCCTTTATGACCGAGATTCAGCAAGCATAGCAGACAGGTGTTCTCTGCCAAAGGGAGAAACCGACATTCTTCCTGCACCACTTACTGTCAAAGGTTTGGGAAAAGAAAAAAAAAACCAAACACATTTTTGACAGACTAATGGTTTTAAGGCAACGATATGATACCAAAAGAATAGGTAAAGTAGATAATTAGATGAAATTTCTTCAAGGACTTGTGTTTCATTTCCTTTATGTATTTGGTGTCTCTGAGACTACTGTTTTTCCCATCCAAATCAGAAAAGAGGGAGTCATTGCCCCATTCATGTGCATCAAACGCAGAGGAAGTCTCTTGTTTTTTTGATAATTACTCTCAGCTGTTAATGTAGCCAAGTCACATGAGAAAGGTAGGCTTCATGTGAAGAATATAAACAATGAGTTTTGCAACTGAAACTGTAAGTTCCTTGAAATTGTAAGAAATTTCCAAATGCTATTTTTTAAAAAGCAATACTTGCTATGTGTTTAAAAGCCGTTATTAGAAGATACGAGGTCAAAGAATACAAATTTCCAGATATAAGATAAATCATTTTCAGAATGTAATATACAATATGGTGAATACAGTTAATAAATGTTGTATTGCATATTTGAAAGATGCTTAGAGAGTAGATTTTAGAAGTTCTCTTCACAAGAAAAAAAAACTAACTACGTAGGTAATGGGTGTTAACTAAACATACTGTGGTAATTGTTTAACAAAATGTACATCTATCAATCATGTTGTACAGTTTGAACACAATGTTTTATGTCAGTTATAGCTAAGAAGAGGAAAAATAACTATCAAAATAAAAAACAAATGGAGGAAAAGTCACCAATGGTAGTACATTAAATACTTACAAAATATTTTGGAATAAAATATTTTTCTTCCTGTTCAAATTAAATCATTTTAAAATGGCCATCACCGTGAAGGAGATGTGTGTTTGCACACACATATGCTAGAGGAAGAGGTATTATGAAAAAAGGGAAAAAAATACATACTTCTTTATTACTTTGCTCTATTATCCTATGTTACATTAATGAAAATAATTTAATATGTTGCCTAGTAGAAGTGAAGGTCATAGTGGATGTTACATTAAATAAGAAAGACCTGCTATAAAGTGAAGATGAAGCTAATCTCTCTACTGAAAGAGAAGATAGGATATGCTTGTTTTTAAGTTTGTTTTTGTTTCTTAGCAGCTTCAATTGGTTCACTTTGCTGTGAAGTTGAAGAGGAAAATAATTTTAACCTTACTACTTATAGGTCCATAATGAATTAAGCAGTGAGAAAGACCTTCTGGGAGCTTCTCAATGCTCTGATGTCACCTTGTGCTGAGTCTTGTAGGATGACAGGAAAGCTGGCAATGGAGTTAGGATGTCTCTAGGAAGAGGAATTTCTGGAGATCTTTTCCCAGTTTATAATCCTGTTTATTTGGTCCTGCAATTAATTCGTGATGAAGGTGGTTCATTGAGGATGATCAGTATATTTTTAGAATTTGCAATGTCAGAAATAGCAGTGTTTCTCAAGTCACCCCTTAAATCCTAGAACAACACAATGGACACAAAGTTTGGTTTTGATAAATTCGAAGCCATTGCTCTCTTCCTTGTTTTCCTTAATGTTGTAGAATTAGCCATAAATGTGTTAATCTTTGCTTCCTTTTCTTTCTAGATCACTCTTACATTGTGTGTTGCATCTGACCTAAGCACAGGTATATTTGGAAATACCTTTCATGTTGTACTGAGATTTATTTCACAGTCTTGCATAGTGCTTTTTGATACCTTGGCTCACTTTCTTTCTGCAACCCCTAATACTGAGCAGGTTTCAATGCAGGGCTATATGTGCAGAGCTCTGAACAGATACTTCCAGCTGAAGGGGCAAGGAGAGGTTGACTCCATTCTCCAAACTGTAGGCTCTGGCGCTAGGGGAAGGCAGTCTGTTCCTAATTTATACACATGGGCCCAAGGTGGTTCTTGCCTAAACTAACGTGGTGTTCTAAGCCTCTGCTTTTCAAATTGTGTCCTAGGACCATTCGGATATATAAAAAATTCCTGTTCATAGAATAAAAAATAGCCAACTGCTTCATTGATAGTAAAGCTGTATTGTTTTGAGAAACTTTTGTATGAGCAATGTTAAAACGGGTATGTCCTGGCTTACTATGTAAAATATATTGCTTTCTTTAGGTCATGGTCAAAAACATCATAGCCAACATATCCCTCAAATACTAATTAATTGATTAGTAATAATAAATGATAATATAGCAACATAATACATCCCAGAACTTTTTAAAAGTATGCACACATTATTGTACTTGATCCGTTCTTAGAATCTCTAGAAGTTGAATGGAATTATTGCCTTTATTTGATAGTCATAAAGAAAGAGAGTCCCAGGTGGTTTTGGTATTTGCTGGTCAGTTCCTTTACCAGATCTAGGATCCAGGTGGCTAAGCAAGGGAGATAGAACTGTGCATTTTAAAATTCAGTGTTTTATTTGTGAGCAGTTACTGATTCATTGGAAAGTTTCACTAGCTGTGAACTTAATTTTCCTTGGATAAGATACAGGTCAGATGTTTTCTTAGAGGAAGTGAGGCTACCTGGCAGCAAGATGTTCTAGATGACAGTGGTCAGAGGTACATGCTGGGCCAGCGAAGGTGTTGGGGTCCACCTACCATGCGCCCGAGCTGGGGCTTAGTGATGCTCAGGAGTGACAGAGATGGACAGTGGTGGATATAGATGGATAGAGGTGGACCAGGAGAAGGTGTGGAAGAAGAAATTTCTACCTAGAGAAAAAGGAATTAGGACAGAATGGAAAAAAATGAAATGAAGTGACATACAAATAAAACAAAATAAAGAAATAAAATGCAACAGCACACTTTTCATTGTGTGTCTCTAGCTTTATTCCGGTTTTCTAAATGACTAACTTAAAGAGTTAGGCAGAGTCCTGCACTTGGGATACGTACCTGCCTGATGATACCCTGGGAGACAGGGTTCTGTAGCTCTGCCTTGAATTGGAAGAAGAGAAATTGTAGATTAAATGAGTTTTTGCCTGTGTTTAATTGAACCATCATTAGATCTGATCAGGCTAGAAAAAGTCCTTAAGCACTATCCTTATTTAACAGAGGAGGAAACTAAGGCTCAAGAGGTTGCAGCTCCAAGGTCACACACAGGTGAATAGTAAAACCCTCCTTGGGCTTGATTTTCTCTCCTATCAGCTTCCTGTACTCCTAGAGGAAGGGTCAACATCTACAGCCTGTTTCAAACCTGAACACCTGAAAGGTAGCCTGGGACACACGCACTGATGCCTTCTGTGACATTGGAGTGTGATCCTGGAATGGCACTGCTAGCTTGGCAGGGACTCAGGCTTCCTTCTCCAGTAGTAAGTCCTGTGGCCGCCAGACCTCAGGTGTCCTCATAGCCAAGGGCAGTGCTGACTCTAAGGTAGGAAGGTGTGCCATGGAGAGGAACCCAGAGCCATGGGCCACACCCCAAACTGGGGAAGTGAAGAGTACCAGAAAGGACATGCTTTATGTATTTGAAATTAATAAATGAAAAAATAAGATTAAAAAAAGACAATTCTGGGACGGAATTGCATTTCAATACAGCTAAAGACAGTTTTGTAAATTTTAAAAAGAATCTCAGATTATTACCAGCCAAGATCACAATTATTATTTCCCAACAATGTTAAAAACCTTGGTGTAATGATTTGAACATAGTCTTCTATTGTGTTATCATAGGATTAATCGCCTTTTTAGATTGAGGGGACATTTCAGTAACTTAATTAAAATATCATTTTGTTGTTGTTGTTTAAAGTATTTCCCTCTTTTCCACATCCTTTAAGATTAACAAATTACGTGGGAATCAAGAGAAGTAAAATAGCACAAATAAACACTGGTGATCAAATACGTATTCTACAAAATATCGAGGCTTCTTTTATCGGTTCTTTGATATGGAGCGAGAAGGAAGTCTATGTCCTTGCTCTATTAGCCCTTAAACACAGATAAGTGGACTTTCTAATATTTTACTCACACTAAGGTCACTTTTTTCTTTAACCACACAGCAGCAAATGAATACTGACCTCTGGAGACCCAAAAATAATTTTAAAAAATTAATAAACGATTAGTGAAACAGACACTTCTTTTATGTAAAAAAATGTTTCTATGATGTCTCATACAATGGTACCTCGCTCCCTCCCACCCCTCCCCCAGTTGGAAATGAAAGCCCAGGGCCCACCCGTCATGGCGGTGAGCAGGCAGGGGATGCGGAACGCACGCCCGGAGCCTTCACCAAGGATGATAAGCCGGCATGAATTTTACGAGTCTCAGTATCAAGGTTGCCCTCGCCCAAGGGATTTAAGAATAAGGGGGGGGAGAAAAGAGAAGGCAGATGTATGAATAACTGGCATTGTAAATCTTCACCGTGGCAACCTACAGCTAGAAAAAGTCTGTGATGGGTTCATGACTTGAGAAGAAAGCGACACAGCAGAATGTGAATGGATTTTCTTCAGCTACTTAATACACTGCTTAGAGCAGCTTAAGGGGGTTCGTGTGAGTGTGTGTGCGCGTGGGGTGTGTGTGTGTGTGTGAGAGAGAGAGAGAGAGAGAGAGAGAGAGAGAGAGAGAGAGAGAGAGGGAGACAGAGGAGCTCTGGAAATTCGTTAGAAGGAATTACTAGTGTTATACAGCTTGCCAGCTTTGGGGGCAAAAAGAATACCATTTAGCCTCAGAATATAAATGACTGGATTTTGCTTGGGAAAAAAAGGGCTGTGGGGGAGGGGCCTAGGATTATAAAGCGAGTAACAATGAGCAAATTGGACCCTCCGCAACACAGCACAAGGTCACGGCGAAAGTCAGTGTTGGTTGGTGGAGATGGCTGATAGGAGAAAATGGCTCATGATAAATCGCTTCCCATTTTGCGAAATCTGGTAGTTAATGAAAATAAGATGCATTTGAGTAGTCTATATGAACACCTGATTTTTTTCTTCTCTCGCCCTCTCCCTACACACACACACACACACACACACGCACACACACATGCACGCACGCACACGCAGGGCCTGCTGATGTATGAAAGCAAAGCCCTGGCTCTAATTGTGCAATTATAAAACGGAAATGATGCAGGTTTGGCAACACAGGGAAAGAAGGCAGCTCAATAACATTGTTTAATAACAAGCAAATAAAGCTCAGAGGGGAAAGAGGTGACTATTTCTGCTTTAGACTCATTAAGGAGCCTGAAACATATTGTAAAAGAGTGATATTTAATTATGGGCTGGACTGATAACAGAGAGCAGGGCCTCACTGGGAGAAAGAGACCCTGTGCTCCTAGGAGCTCCCAGCTCCAAACATCAATTACCATGATTATCTACCCGGTGCTTACAAAATGCACCGTCTCCATGTTCCATCAGCGACCCGTAAACAGGCATTGCATAGGCAAATTTATGGGCACAGGCAGCCAGGGCCAGGTGGGAAAGCAAGCCTCCCATTGGTGCTTCTCAGCAAAGGCGGAAAGAAGCAAAGGAAGGGAAAATCTGTCTTCTGCACTGCTGAAGGAACAATTTATTATAGAGAATACAGAAGACAGCATTTGTGGCTCTGCTTCCTTCTTTTTTCTTTTCTTTTCTTTTCTTTTTTTTTTTTAACTTCTGTTGGTTGTCTGAGTGAGAGGTGGGAGTATATTAACCATACCGTGGGTAGTAGAAGCTACGTGCCATGGGCCCAGCAAAGTTTTTGGTGTAGAGAGGTTATGGTTCCAAACTAGGCAGTATTAATAGTGAAATCCTTCTCTTTGCCTTTTTTAGCTTCAGGGAATGGATCGGACAACCTGTTTGCTTGCTTGCTTGGTTAAAATTAGAATTGGGTAGAATTCAAAGGAGAGGAAGGAGGAAAGTGCCCTAGTCTGAGTACTTTAGGAAATGCCTCTCTGTTGTGTTGTACTACTTTGTTTTGTAGTTTTTATTTGCAGTGTGGATTACGGAATTCCAGGATAGAATGCTTGGAAATTCTTATACTATCAAACCTATTCTGAAAAAGAAAAAAAAAAAAGTGAACTGCTAAGACTGTCTGTCTACCCATTACCAATTCAACTAAAAATTCAGTCTCTTCATGTATAAATCTTTCCAACAACTGGCAGAAATGTTGACAAAATTGTTCAATGTTCACGCTCTGTTTGTATTTCTATTTCAAAACAGGACATGTCTTCCTCCCGCCTTTACAGAGAACTTTTTTCAAGGTAGAATCCACGTTCTGTAGGTGAGTGTGCAGGCACGCGCAACATAGCCAAGCTCCTTTGTAACCACTTTTCTCCATAAGATTGTCTAGGAACAGTAAATGCTGGAAGGGCCACTGGACTGTAGTGGTCAACAAGGTAATTCCAGCCTGGCTCCACTCTGTTCCTGCCATCTGCCTCCAGAACTAGAATTTCTTACATTGCATAAATTGATAAGGACTGAGGAATACTACCAACTGCGAATGTTCTTGTCAGCCCCATCCTGAAGAACAAAGGAAATTTGGGCTACTTTTTAATTCTACCCTCTCAGCTCATCAACACTTGGTTTGCATTAAAATGTAAGAACATTACACTCCACACTCTGCTAATAATCAGAAAGTACTGCTTTGAAGTTTCCCTATTTCTCAGCTACTACCCATGACAGATGTTTGCCAGAGAAAAAACTCAGGGGGCATTTTCTTGCAAGTATTTTGGCTGAGAACGGTAGCCATTGTGCCACTTAATATTTCAGCAATCTCTGGAGTAATCAGGAAATAGCAGTGACTTATTTATCTCACGTCTTGCTTCTTGCTAGGTCCCCACCACCACCAGCGTGACCTCTGAAGACACACATTAATTTCACCTCAGTATTTCTATAGCATCAATTAATAAAAACTGACTACGTTTTCAACAAATGCACATGTTCTGATAAATGAGGGTCCTGACTTAATTGCTCTGTAAATTAAGAGCTCATGGTAGTGACAATAGAGGAGAGTTTTAATATTTAAAAACTCATTAAATTTGTGTACTTTTTGAATAATTAAAGTCACAGGACCACTTTAAGGAGCTAATTTAAGTTTCATTCTTAAATGTATATCACAGATGAGCACAATTCATCTGCCAAAAAAAAGTTGGGCAATTTTCTGAATTACTAAATTGGGTTAATTTTGTTCTGATTGGCAATAGATTCTGGTGTATTCTTCATCCTATTTTTTCCAGCAACAATGACTGAATTAAAGCACTGTAGATTGAGGGTTTTAAGGTCAGTTATCTGTTTACCCAAAGAGAAGAATTCAAAGGCAAAAGGCATGTGGTTATTTTTCCTTTTTTTTTTTAATTTAAATGTAACTTTTTTCCTTTGGCATTTGATTACTTTCATTTGAAGTACATTATAAATTTTAGTTCTAAATATTTTTTTCAGGGAAAAAGTTCTGTTGTTTGTCTTTATGACTTACAGCTGGGTAAAGATCTAACTGGTTAAGTGTGATAAGGACAAGGCTTGAAAGGGTCTGTAAAAGCCACCAATCCTGATGATGACAAGAGCGAGGCTCTCTCTGAAGAGTTCATGTCTAAACTCCCAAATAACAACTAAATATAGAGAGAGGAATTTTTTTCCTTTTAAAATCAGAAGTTAAACTTTAAAAGTGATGATTTACATTAAGAATGATATATGATTTCCCAGTCTAGTGTTAACAGTGGGGAAAGAACTGAGTTGATGAGGCTTCTGTGTAATCTTTGCACCTTTCACGTCTTCCTCCTCATGTCTACATGTCAACGTTAATATTGTCAATACTTTGTCAATACTTTGTCAATGATGAAAATGATGCTCACTCTCCTCCATTTTGGGGAGGTCACCAGGCAGCTTGAAGTGTGAAGTCTGTAGAAGTCGAACATAAGGCATTTGTTCCTGGAAACTTAGGAACCATTTTTGAAAACATTGTCATATGAACTTGATAGTTCTGAAAATAAAAATGACAAAAACTGGTGTGGGGAGCTTTTGGTTAAAATAGAACATTGGTTAATCTTCCGATGACACCTACCATGGAAAGGAAATGTGTGCAGAAAAGAACACAATATTCATAAAGCATTGTTTTCGCACAGGCCAGAGGGAATCAAGTGGATTTGCTAGGATATGGGATGGGGAGAGGGGCATGAATATTAGTCTTTAAACAAATACTGTTCTAGTTATTGTCTCTGAAAAAAATAGGTGAATGTGGTAGCAATGAAAATCTACGTTTTTGTGCCATTATAATAGAAGAAATTATAAAAATGCAGTGAAGACCAGGTATAAAATGCATACATAGGATAAAATAATGTAAAAAGATGAACCATTTTTTGTGTCACCAATTTATTATATCAAGTCTGCTTAAGTCTTTCTGTCTTAGACTAGAGGCCATAATTCTAGATTTCTCAACTATAAGAAAACTATTATATGAAAATGCTCTCACAGTGAATCCCATGGGATTGGGGAAAGCTATGTTGCAAATGGGATTTTGCACTGTGTGAATTGCCAATCCCAAAAGATTGTGAAATCCTGTGGCTAGGCACAGGTTCTACAATATGTGCATTTGTGAAAAGGGAATGTCATCACTACATATTATTTTTACCTTTGGCAAGAGTTTTATAAAATTTCAGAACATATCACACTCAAAAATACTTCTATAAGGGTGACAAAATTGAAATGAAATCTCTCTTTACGCCATACCATCTTGCATTTATTAATTTGTTCTAATATTATTTTTATTTTATTTGAGTTGGAAAATAAGATAAAATAGAAGTTGCAGGTCCATTAAAGATGATAATTGGCTGAAAGCATAGTGTCGCAAATAGTGCCATGGTTATCAGAGAGGAAATGATAAGAAAAAGGGGTAAATTTAAATACAAGGAAGACAATAATGGGAAATCAACGTATTCTTTTTATTTTAGCTTCTGTTTTGGACATAAGCAAATAACTAGGGAGAAGAAATTGATATGAAGAGAGAAACTCATGGTGAAGAATAACCAAGGCTACAGGGCAGGGGCCACTTGCCTCAATAGAAATGTCACCTCACATATTAAAGGGCAGAGGAAGCACAGAATTGCCCAAATTAAATAGTTACTTTGTTTAAAAGCATATGCTAAAAAGAAAATTGGTTAAATCTGATTACATCATGGTTTGTCTTTTTTAGAAGCCCATTGAAGTCTCCACTTTACAGTTAACATAATGGGTATGTGAAAATGCTTCTCCAGCCACCAGGGGGCAGAAGCTCTTTGATTGGCCAGAGATCTTTGAACTTCAATTTTGAACAGTTTAATTTGTATAGCATTTTTGCTATCAGAAGTCACTCACTGGGGACAGATCCATATAGACATCTCAAAGAAACCCCATAATTTGGTAGTACCTTCTGAACTTCACTTGCCTGTAAGCATTCTTTACTCTAAAGAGATAAGATAGGGGTTCACATTTGATGGTCTTCATAGTTTGGTGGATCTGTCTCTTGAGGCAAAGGATTTATTTCCTTTCAGTCTCTGTAACATTCCTTGACCTGTTAAATATGCCATTCTTCCACAAGAACACAGAAATAAAAGTTTTATTAATTTTATTACTTCTTATTTTATACAGCATTTTCACTGCAACTGTTCTCTAAAAATGTTCAAGTCTTTGTCCCTCTGTACTCTTCAGAGTGTTTTATCTCTGTGTTTGTTGGTATTTCTGTTTTTGCTGTGTTTTTGGTTGGAATGGGAACAACTTCCTGGAAATAAGGTACATGCCCAATGTATTGGTGAAATACAAACTCATCCCATGCTATGCTTCCCACTCTGTCCAGTATGGGGTACTTAGAAGTCAAGGTCGTTTTCAGTGGCAGAATCAAAGAAAGAGTAGTCATTTCAGGAGAAAAACTGGGTGTTGGAAATAATTAAAATAACTACAACTGATAGATACTCAGGAGAGCCATAAAATGTCGTTTTCTCTACTGGTGCCAAATGTCTAGCCGAACTGAAATATAATCCTTTAACATCTGAACAAGAAAAAAAAAAAAAAAACATCTGACTCAGGAATGGTCATTGGAGTGGATTGTTCACCACATTTCAGAACAGTTTACATCTGTGGACCAGCCCTAAATCCTACTTAACATGAAATCTGATGAGAGATCACAGTTTGAATTAATAGATGTGAAATGGATTGAGTTTAATTAGCACATCTTTTTGATTCCATGTTGAGGGTTTGGCATTTAAGAAAACTAGAGCAATATTCAGTAGCAGTAGCACAAACACTATAGTACATAGCAATTTAAAAATAAATCATAATAGGAAACATGAAGACCATTGAGAGCCTCTAAAAAGCCAAACCACATGGAGGTGGCAGTCAAAAAATAGAGCATTTAGAATTTAGTAAAAAAATCTGCCCAAGGAACCGTGTCTCTGTTGTTGAAGCACAATGATATCACAATGATATTTCTTTTCATGCCAAAAGAAATAAAATAATAAAACAAAGCAAGGTGATTTCAGAAACAACTTCATTTCCTACAAAAACAAGAAATAAAACATATTTGTTAGAATGTTGGTAATATTTTCAAGAGGAGATGGGTTTATCTTGTTCCAGGCTCTAAAGCTCTGGAAATGGGCCCCATGTGCATGCATTCTCATTCCCTTTTGGTACATTATCTGTCCCATGGAGGCTGTAGTGTCAGAGTTATTCCTTAATGATTTCCTGGGATTTGCATGGCATTAATTAGAGATACACTCCATGTGCTTTAGGTACAATCCAGTGGTAAACACTCCATGGTAAAATCCAAAATCCATAATAAAGAAATATATGTACACACACCATCTTGCACACTTGCATATGTAGGCAAGATGGTCAATAGTTCAATTTACACTCCTATGTACTCCATAAGTAGTTACTTCATTCAGAACTTTTCTATATGCCATCATTTGATATCTCACCTCTATTCAGTATTTTACCTTCTTATATATACATTTTTTCATACACTTAACATAATTCTACTTTAAATTTTGATTACTAGCACTTTTGGTTTTCTTTTACAAATCACAAATAGGAGGTCCCAGGAGCCCCTGCTTGATTTGTGAAAAGATGCTACCGATTGGACATTAGTAGGACATTTACTTGAAGTTGTTTTTCCAGATGGATTTATACTGATCATCTTCTTTGTCTCTTACCTGGTTTTGTCTATCCTCTCCCCGGCTAATTTTTTCCAACAACCAATATGTATTTTGTTGCCAATAGGATTTGGAACAGACTGAAACTTATAGGCCTGTTTTGTTAAGAGTATTCATAAATTGGGCCCCAATAGCTCAGTTCTCTATTTAAGGATTAAACCAATCACAAGTACCATGTGCATCTGATACTTTCCAAAAATATTACAGTTCCTTAGTAGACACTTCAGAATTTAAGACTTTTTAAAAAGTTACCTATATAGCCAGAGATTTATCCATGTATTTTTAAAGGTAGCTTCTCTCTCTCTGGAAGAACAAAGCAGGCATGTCAAACCAATTATATGTACAGCTGTCTAATTGCTTGCACATTTGAAGCCACTTGGAACTGTCGCTGAAGGAGACAGAAGTAAATCTGAACCTTGGTGTCCTGTGACAATGATAACTCGAAGTTCTTTTGATTGACCTCATCTGTTAGTATTAGAGATCCAGAGGTGCTAATATCTGTTAGATACTTGCTGTTGAAATTTTAACTTTAGTATTACCTGAATGAGACAAAACTGAAAAACCACAGAAAAGGAAATGCTTCTTTGTTTAAAAATACAAATCCAGCTTGAACTCCAGTAATGTTATTCAAAATTATATAATGATACAACCAAAGATGATGTTCTGATGAAAGTTCAAAATTTAGAAATCATATTCAAGTACGGATTTTTGTGATGCGTGAAGGAAAATCCAGGCACCGTTTTGAGTTCTGTATGGACCAGAGATAAATAACTCAAAATTCTCTTTTAAGGAGAAAATCTGATCATCAAGAACTCTGAGAGTATGAACAATTTAGCTATAATTTAGATAATAACAATAATTTTATTGAAGCAACTATTGTTATGATAAGTTCTTTGCAAACACTCAGCAGGCTAAGATAATCTTCTGTATCTAGAAGCCACATTCCAATGAAATCTTGTTCCTTTTTTTTTCAGAATACCATGTGACTACATTTTGCTTTTTCTGAATTTGTATTGTGCCCAGCTTCCTTATTCACCTTTCCCTCTCACCAGATGATCAAATACCCTAAACCAAAGACTTTGCTCAGAATAACTAACAGAGACTCAGAAGTGATTATTAAAATTGTAAACACCCATCATTTCTCACATCTCTATCTCTTCACTTCATCTTTTGGTTTCTACTGTATCTTCCTCTGACATAAATTTCCAAAAGGAACAATTTGTAGGTTATGATCTGAAATTAACATAAATTTAATGATTTGCACAATCCCCCTTTAATTTCTTTTGGTGGTATGATCAGTGAATTCATTAGTAATCAATATGTTTTATAAATGTGGATGTGCATATTTGCTATCACACAGCATTCTAAACAACATATCATGTAATTTTTGCAGATTCCAAATCTTGATTATTTAAACAAAAGCAGATTTACCTCTGCAATCTTTATAAAGATTAAAAAAAAAAAAGACAAATGGTTATTTGGTTTCCACCTCACATGTGCATCTTTCTAGCCATAATAATTTCCCTCTGTTTATTTCTCATTAAAAAAAAAGTGGTTAGGCAATAGAACGTGAATATTTATAAAAATTCAGAACTTTGTTTGATAGAGTGTTTATTACTTAGTATTGCTTTTAATTCATTCAGCTCCTAGTATTATTTATGATACAAACTGCTGTGTAACTTAGTTTAATTCTGAAACTGGAGACATGAACACTCCATCAGTTTCTCAGGGTCTCCTTCCCGTCAGGAATTTCCTCTTAAGATGCACTGATAAAATGTTGATTGCTTAGAAAGCAAAGTTGCAATATTCATCACTTTGTAAGCACCATGACAAATTACAGAGCATTGTTGTTTAAATTAAATGTTAAAGTAGGTTAGTCCAGACATTTATAATGGTGCATGTAATTAGCCCAAACACCAATGAAATATCAACAAATTAACTGTTTTTGAAGAAAAAAAGTAATATTCAAAAATACTCCAGTATGAGCACTGGGGCCTTTAAACAAATGATGTCACACAGTCTGGGAGCCTTTGTCATGTTCAGTAAATTAGCATGGCCTAACCACAGCAGAAAATTTCCTTGAGCTGCAATAAAGACTAAATGCTTTCAGACTCCCATGATCCTTTGTAGTCATCATTTTAAAGCACTGCCTTAGTGAGCTAAACCTGTAAAGTTTTCTTTTGAGCGGCTGTGAGTTGATTAGATCTATTTCAGCCTAGTAGTGGTAATAGGCTCCTCTCTGCGAAACTGCTTACCCTCTGCACCCCTGGCAGCTGGAGAGACTGGAATTAATCAGGTCTGCTGGGGACTTCCTCAGCGTCTCCGCAGGCCAGCGACTCTGGAATCATTTACCACAGAATCTGACTGTCAACTCTTTGTCATTTAGGCTTTTGATTATGCTTTCTTTCTCTCGTTTTCTTTCTTTCTTTTTTTTTCCCCCGAAAAAAAGGAAATGGATGACAGATTATCTTAATGCAAAATTTTACTAGTGACTTATACAGGTATCTGTTATCATCTTTGATCTGTCCTTTAATAAATATAGGTATGTGCAGAGATAGTGAGGACCTGCTATTAAAATGAACTGCCCCCCTCCGTCCTTTATAAAGATACATATCTAACTAAAATAAAGGCAGACATGCATAGGTGCATTGTCTTTTGATCTGAAGAAGAATATATTCGGGGGTCTCATTTTTGAAGGATCTTTACGATTTCCTCTAGCAGCATTCTACAAAATGCTTTTTGCCTATGTCTCCAGTTCAAAGTTGTCTGTGTTTCAACACGTGCAGAATCACTACTTTAAAAACAAAGCATATTAACATTCATGGCAAAACACTTCCAAGTACCCACTGAAATTAGAGAAACAGATTCAAGTCCCCATAAAAACTATGAGTCTAATTTCAGTATTTGGTTTTCTCAGATGCAAATATCTTGATAATTGAGTTGCATGATTTTATGCTTAAATTTTTTTAAAAAATCCTCATAATGTCATAACAAAAATAAACCACCCAAGTCAAAGTACAATTTTATATTAAGAATTTTTATCTTGGGGCAGCTTTTCCCTCAATTTAGCAACCAAGAATATTTTCTCTTATTTTGACTTTCTAATTGTTTGACAGGGTTTTCCTTCCCAGGGAACAAATACCCAACAGATAGGGTAAAGACATTTAAATATCTTCTCTAGGGTATAACCATAATAATTATATGTAAATGCTGGGACTTAATGTTTCTAAAATTGTGATACATAATATTCTAGGATAAATGTAATCCCCCTAAAAGTATTTTTGCAAACAATATTTTCTTTCACCTAATTGGTATGAAGGCTGTAATGAGTCAACCAGAGAAATACTGTATATTGTAAATGCCAAGATGTAACGAATACATTGGTATCACATAGCCCATTCTAACAAAGTGTTACTGAAACAGACAACAGACTAAATGTGTTTACCTTATGACATGAATGTCCTGCTTTCTGTATGAATTTTCAGAGCACAGCAACAAGTTTCAACTAAGGAATTGGGAATTATGTAGAAATTCTTTCTAGAAAGTAGCTTTCTCATTTGTTCTTCTGACACTGTTTATGTCTGGTTGAGCCACAAAAAGACATAAATATAGAACAAAATTGAGGGCTCACTTTCTGTGTGTTTGGTGGATGGAGAGTATGGGCCTAAACCTTCTTTCATGAGCAGAGACATGAGAGCTCAATGGTGAGCCTTATAATCAGCGATGCTAAAGGCGCGAAGTTGATTTACATTGCACTGACACTTCTGCTTTCTATAATTTTGAGAATTGCATTGTTTCTTCAAAAAGGGATTCAAGCCTTCCTCAAGACCATTCAAACCTACATGAATCGACAGAGCTTTCGCTTTTTGGGCCGCACTGTTTTTCTCTGATCCCTTTCTCTCCATCCCTCTCTCTGGTCCTGGATTTGGTTCTGGCTGTCATCTCTTGCTTTTCTATTTGGGTGGGCAGGATGCCCAAGGGCCTCCCACAGGTCCTCACCTACATTGCCCACTAGCCACCCTTTAGGAGAAAATAAATCCTGCCACAATGCTGTCTCTCTGCTTCCTGGTTCCCACAGGGCCTGGGGGAAGGGATTTCTCTGCTGCTCTCAGGTATCCCCGACATCAAGGGATGTTGCTGGGCGAATTTGACATTGCCCCTTCCAACAATGCAGCATACACTTGGCAAAATTCAATGACGGCAGAGGGTAGGGAGAGAGAGAGAGAGAGAGAGAGAGAGAGAGAGAGAGAGAGAGAGAGAGAGAGAGAGGAGAGAGCGCTGCTCACTAATTGAGCTATTTAACAGACTGCAGAGCCACCTGGAAGGCAGCCAATCATTACTCAGTGTCTTAATAGTATAGACTCTTGAATCATTCCAAGTAAGAAGTTTCACATATTTGTTTGTTTGTTTTATTTTCATTTGTCTTTGGGGTGGTGTGGCGAGAGGAGAAGGTGAGAATAAGAGCATAGAAAGGGGGAGGATAACAAAGTGGGGGCAACGGTGGCGCATGTGCAAATCCAGATATTAAGATATGAAAAGCCGGTATGTGTGCTCAGAATGGCAAGAAAATAACTTGCAATGGCAAAAAAGGGGGTGGACTGGGGATTTTTCAGGACTCTTAATTGTTTTTATGAAAGTTTCTTTCTTTCTTTGAATGGGTCACCTTTTACCATATGGGTGAATTTTTATTATTATTAGTCATATTTTTTCATTATTGTGTATTGCCCATAGGTTACCCACCACCAATTCAACCTTGAACCATCACCATAGTCCCTTGTGCTCTTTTCTACCCCTTTTTGAGCCCTTATCCTCCCCCTTCCTTGCTAGGTGTCTTTCTCCTGTTTGGTTCGCCTATATTCCGGTTATAAGTGAAACCATTCGATAATTTTCTCTTTCTTTCTGGCTTATTTCGCTGAGCATTATCCCTTCTAGCTCTGTGCATATAGCTGTGAATTGCATATGTTTATCTTTTTTGAATGCTGAATAGTATCCCATCGTGTATATGTACCAGATCTTTTTGACCCAATCATCTTTTTTGGGCATCTGGGTTGTTTCCTATGGGTGAATTTTTTTGGCCATTTGTCAAGGGCCAAAGTGGACCCTGAGTGGGCACTGACGTGTGTCAGGTGATCATTGCTGGATGGCTTCAGGCTGGAGCTGTGCACACGGGCCATGAGGGTTTGCTTCAGGAACTGTCACTGGATGGAGAGCATCTGTTGATTGGCAAGATGGCTGGAGTGGGAAGACTCTGCCAGGCCATACCCGGCCTTTCTTTCTAAACTTGGCTCTAATTCTTCCTTTTCCTGGAAGCTTCTGGAACTGCACCCAATTTTCTCCTTTCAGTCTTTTGTCTGCAATTTACATGAGTGTGTTCACATGGCATATATTTCTATTTGAGTCTTTGGTGTCTACTTTATCTTCTTGATCAGAATGTAAGCCCACTCAATGTGAGAACCATGTTTTCCAAATCTTTTTTTTTCCTGTACTACTTTCTCTAATGCTTTGTGTGCTGAAAGCATTTATTAAAGTTTATTTACTAAACCACTATGGAAAATGGTAGCTCTTAGATGAAGCTCCCATTTTGTTAAAATCTTGGCCAAGCTGTTGAAATTCTCGGTGTCTCATTTTATCAATATTAAGAATAACCACAATGATGCATTTTCAAATGTTCTATGAAAATTAATGGATAATTAATGGCGACAGTGCAAGATAGTGATTAAGAGGGCTGGTTTTGGAGCCAAACTGCCTGGTTTGAATCCTGGATCTGTACTGACTAACTGTTCAATAATTATAATGCTCTAAATTTACCATTCAGTTTTAGGCTTAACAGTTATTGAATGTTTGCTGTGTGCCAGCCACCGTGCCATGCACTCTATGCACAGTCTTTCACTCTATCACCATGGCATCCCTATGAAACAGATCCAGTTATTATTCCCATTTTGCACATGAAGGTCAAGTGCTTAACATTGTGCTTGATATATAGCAGGTACTTAGCGGTGGTAAAACCAAAGCCATTTGATGAATTGAAAGTTTGCTAAAAGCTGAAATTAGAAGAGAGGACTGACTCATGTCTCCTTTCTCCAATCTTCCTCACCTTGTTCCTGAGTCTGAGGTCTGTGCAGCAAGGCAGCTGGTTACAGTGTATGTTCAGACATGAGCAGTTTACAGTGACGGCAAAAATAAACAGAGTGAGTCTGCCTCCAACTCTCGCCAACCCTGCTTTCCTTGCACACTGCATTCCTATCTGAATGTCCCAGCCAAGGGCCCATAAAAGGGTTTTACCATGAGATTGGCTTCTTCTCAAACTGTCAGAACGATTGCCAAGTGTTGCTGTCAAATAGTGGCACATCTTTTCCCTTTCAGAATTCTGAAATTCTCGATGACTTTAAAAAAAGTGCATTTGTATGTGTATGTGTTGTGTGTTTCTGTGTGTGTATGTGTGTGCTCTCAAACACTAGGGGTGACTTGGGCTTAGGTCTAATTTGTAAATGATTATATCAGCAATGGAACTTGTCTGAGCATTGAACAAATGCTATATGAATGTGTCTGGAATTTGGTGAGCAGTTGAGACATATAAAGTCTTAAAAGGTATTTTCCATAGTTTAGTTTCATAGCATCACCCTCTTCTACTGGTTATAATGATTTTTCTTGTTTGAAACTTAAGTGATATATTTTTATTATTAAAAATAAGCAATATGTCATCTCCTTTATCCTTAGATCACTTCATTCAGTTTTCTAAATTTTTTAATATATCCAGTGTAAGATCCTTCAAGATATAAACTCATTTTTAAAAGATGGTCCCACTTTTATTATTTAGAAAAAAAATGCCAAGATTCAATGGGAATTAGGATGATTACACAGGAGCTAAAACAATATTTTTTTTCTTTTTAAAAAGATTTTATTTTTATTTATTTATATGTACAAGAACTGGAGTGTAGGCCAGTGGTGCAGGGGGTGAGAGAATTCACCAGAGACAGAATGGGGAGCAGAACAGGCAGATTGACTAAAATACACTGCTGAGGGGAGCAGTGGGTGAGACAGGAAAGGTCTGCTGTGGGGTGGCTCCTTGGCTGGGGATGGAACTCATGTGGCAGTGGCTGGCTATAGCTTGATAGAGCTGAGACTTTAACCGCTGTACCACTAGGAAGGCCCCATTTTTCATATATTTTAACAACAGTTCTGGAATAATTCTATCTTCTTACTGAGCAGTTGTAATTTAATTGAATCCTAATAAAAGTCAGAGGAGGGGATTTAAGTCCCATTTTGCAGATTAGGACAGTGAGACTGAGAGAAAGAACTCCATCCATTCAGGCCCAGTATTGGTAAGTGTTAGAATTTATTTAGATTGGGGTCCCAGATGTCACAGCCCTTTAGCTACCATGCTATTTTACATTCAAATTTCACTATGAAAAGCATCAGAAACTCATATTCAGTGTACAAAATAGCTTGGTGGTCAGACAAGCAACAAGTAATTTTTTAGTGGTATATTGCATCGGACTTAAACTAAAAAATTAGTTATTGTTTACCTCAAAGTGAAATTCCCCTGGGGTCCTGTATTCTCATTTGCTAAACCTGGCAACCCTAGTTTGACTATGCCCAGAGAAAAAGTGGCAAGTAAATTCTCTTTCTTTGCCTTCTAGAAATTCTCTCTCATCATTTGGGGGAGCTGGAAGATCATTACTTTCCTCCCTGGTGACTCTTCTGAACCTGGTCCTTTCTTCTGCTTCTGCTTTTACTTCCATAGAAGCTCCTGCGAAGCCTCTGCGAGTGTTGATGTCAAAGACTGTGTTGCATAGCTGAGAGCTGGAGACAGCTTGTCTGCTGCTTCTGTTGGCTGAGAACAGACAGCGCCAGCGTGGCCTCTGCCCTCACAGGAGGCAACTTTGGTGGTGGAGGGTCTGGGCTGGTCGTGCCAAGGATTCTCCTGCTAAAGCTGCTGCACTGTCAATGATGTGAAGGCTCAGTGAAGATGTTCTTTTGGGTTCTTTGCAGCCCTACACCCTAAGTTTCAGCCAGAAGCCACTGAGGATTGAGCAGGAGAAACAGTTGAGTATTAAACACACTTGCTGCCCAGATGACCAGTCTTCCACTGCCCAGGGGGCACCTGGCCCATTTTATTCTCCAGTTTTTGTGTCAGTTAGTCCTCCCTGCCAGGGTTCAGAAGTGTGTGATTATGCACAGTCTACTAGATAGATACCCCTCAATTCATTTTGGGGATGTTTTTCACTATGGAGGGAAACAATTATGATTGATTGCAATTTTTTTTTTCAGGTAAATATTAGCAAACATGAAAAACGATCCTCTGAGGTGAGATTTCTCAGTCCATGTAAAGACGCTTCCCCAAATACTGTAAAATTCAGCAGGCCTGGGTGTAAATCATGTTCTTGCAGTTATTTTCTGTGTGGCATCAGACAAGAAGTTAAATTCCTGAATGTTCTAAGTGTACTCCAAAGTGACAGGATCCCTGGTGATTCTTGAGAGTTTGGGATAAAGAATATTCTTGATTTGATCCAAACTTTCTGAAATTCCCTCCAGATGAAAAAATGATAATTGATGCCATCCATCACTTATTTTGCAGTCAGTATGAGAATTCCCGGGGGCCTGCGGCACACAGCCTAAACTAGACTAGTTTCACTTGAAACCTCACAGTATAACCAACAATCTGGCTGTCAAGCTCCACCACCTCCTGGCAGGTCCAGGAGCACATTCAGGGATGAGCCCCCAGGGGTGTGCTGGAAAGAGCATAGCTGGGGAGCTAGATGAGGATTCAATCCAAAGAAGAGAGCTTTTCCCACCCCAGTGCCACTCATTAGACAAGTTCTGAACCTCAGTTTCCTCATTTGTAAACTGTAGATAAAAGTTGCCGTATAAACACTGTTGTGACAGCCTGTCAAGAAACTTCACTCAAAGAGGGGATGAATCAAAGGTGTTCTAACACAGTCATTGTCATTATTCAGTTGCTATTATTAGTGTCAGCATTAGCATTACCCCAACGTAGGTACACAGGCGACTGATAGAGACACTGGCAGATCTCTTGTATGGTTTTGTATGTTCTTCAGAGCTGGCTCTAGTCTCATGTGACCACTGAGCACTAGAAATGTTACATGGTGTATATATATAAAACACATTGTCACTTTGAAGACTTAGTATGAAAGTGAGAATTTTAGGCATCCCTGATCCTTTTTGATATGGTTACATGTTAAATAATAATTGAAAATATTGACTGAAATAAAATATTTTACTAAAGATAATGTCACTTGTGTCTTTCTAATTATTTTGAATGTGGCCACTAAAAAATTGAGAGTTCTAGAAGTGGTTCCTATTTGTGCTTGTTTTATATTTCCACTGCCCAGTGCCACTCTGGGGGGTATTCCTAAAAGGAAATAGAATTCACTCGAGCCCTTTTCTTTGTTTCATTTCCCCCATGTGATAGGGAGACTCAATCCTGTAAAGCATATATTAAAAATGTTTCATCTGCGAAGCAGAAGAAGGCAAGAGTGAGACATGTAGGAGCAACCAAAACAAATGATGAGAACAAAATTTGATACATCAAGACATGTTCATGCTACCTTGAAATATTTGTGAAGCTCAAAAATTTATATCCATTAGGTCAAAAATTTACAACTGGATTAATTTTTGATTCTGACATAGCAAGAAACCCTCAATATAAAAGATAAATTGCAAAGTGTGCCAAATGCAAGGATAACACACGGACATTTGCTGAGATATTCGAAGAATTTTAGTGTCTGTTTAGCTACTGAATTTCCACTGAAGCATAATTTAATATAACATATGTATGATTGTGTGATTCTCAATTAAAATATTCAAGGTCTGTATTTGTGTGCCAAGATCCAACACTTTTTACAGGTTTTGTACAAAAATGGAGAAAACCTGGAAATACCTGATACATATTACACAGTATAAATTGCTGCTAAATTTTCTTCATTTACTAGGAATGTGAAATACTAAGGAAGCATTTTTTTTTCCATGAACAACAATACAATTATTTTTCTGCTTCACCTCTTTGCTCTGTGCAATGTTAGTGAACTTGCCCTTTGAAAGATTAATCAAAGTCTGCATTTACAATCAGTTTAAGGCTGTCACTATAATTTTAAGTTCGTGTAATGTGATAAGAATTAATTTGATTAAGATAAAATTAAAGTATCTATAGTCCACAACAATAGAATAATTTTGTGGGCTCCTCAGTGCCATGGCTGATGATAAGACACCCCTAGAGTTAGATAGAAGATCCTGCTTATTATTAAATGTCAATGCTCAGAGGCTATGACTTGGAATTTTGGAACAGTTGATTTTCTCATAGTAACCATGTTTTATTAAGAATCAAGGAAAAGAGGAAAGAAGTAGTTTAAATGACCCTGCTTTTTCACTCCTCTACAAATCAACTCTATAGCATGGGTTCAGTTTTACCAAGCCTCTCCTCCTCTATGACTTTGTTGGGTGGGCCTAGTCCCTCTGAGTGTGGGACAGAGTGGGGGACAGGAGTCCCTGATATAGTCTCATATACGTGGCTGGCCACTGGTATTGAGAAGGTGGCCTCAGGATCCCTCCCTCTTGGTCTCATTTCATCTGATGTTGGAGGATATTTTTCCAATGTACTGGCCGTTGCAAAGAGGTGTGGGGGTTTCTTTGGGGTGATATTAAGCTGATGACACTTTCCCTTGGTTCCCTTGGTTGGCTTCCAGTGGACTATGCCTCCACTGTCTCTCTGGGAAGAGAGCTCCCTTTTCTTACCTCTGTGCTCCTTTCATGGATCTATAACCACTGTTAGATACCTCCTCTCCTGCCTCTGAGAACTCAGGATTTAGAGAGCTTTACTATGCTGCCAAAGGTTATTAAGTCCTTCTCCACCTATAAAAATGGCCAGACCTGCTGTAGTGTAGTGTCCTGATATGCTGATCACAGCCAAAATATGCATTTCAAGTTTCCCAGACGACACACACATTTGCTTTGTTCCTTTCTAGTGGTGACTCCAATATGGGCTTAGTTTTTCAGTGACTTAGCAAACTTTCAGCAAGGAAGTGATGCACTGGAGTCTTCTTGTAGTGACTCTCAACTCAACTGCTGATTGTTTTAGAGACCCACTTATTTAACTTTGGATGGCAGAGGGGGAAACCTTTTCATTCCTAACACTCCGTGCTTATATAAGGCCACCCGCTCCATTGGGCCATCCATTTTTCTCTACTTTACAGTCTTCTGATATAGACTGGAAAGGAAAATACCCCTTAAGGGATGTAGTACGACTGGTTCTGCCACCTCATAACAGACACAGAAAGATGTCTGGCCTAATAGATTGTATTAGTCATCATTTCTTTCCAGTTTGGGATTGTAGAGTATATTCAGCTCAAAATGAAAGCTCTACTCACCCTCTTGTTGAAGTGCTCTTGAAAATCATTAGCACCATTCATCAACTGGTTCTAGTTTTCCTTTTGGATCCATAACGGAATTGTTTTTTCCAACTCTTTAAGTTAGATGTTATCTAGGGTCCTCCTCGCACACACACACACACACACACACACACACACACACACACAGGTCTATTACAAGGAATTGGCTCACATAACTGTGGGATTTGACTAGTCCCAAAAGCTGCAGGTTGGACCTGTTAGCTCCAGACTCAGGAGAATGTGAAGTAATTCCTGTCTTAAAGGCCAGAAGCCTCAAAACCCAGGAAAAGCTGATATTTCAGTTCGAATTTGAAGGCAGAAAAAAAGCTAATTTGCAGTTCAAGGCAATCAGGTAGGAAAAATTCAGGTAAAAGAGGGTCAGCCTTTTGTCTGTTTGTCTGTTTGGGTCTTCACCAGCCTGGATGAGATGCAGTCACAATGGGGAGGGTTGTCTGTAATACTTAGTGTACTGAATCAATGTTCATCTCATCTGTAAAAACTTTCACTGATACATCCTGAATAATGCTTGACCCAATATTTGGGCATCCCACGGTCCAGTCAAGTTGACATATAATTAGCCATCATAGGTATGACCATGCTTTAGGAAATAAATGTTGTACTTTGAAGGAGAGTTTTAGGAGTTAATGTACAATTTACTACATTTTCATGTCTTGGTGATTGTGGAAGAAAAGCTCTGCATTGTGCATCCATTCTCCTGGGTCCTTAATGGTCTATGATAAGCAAAGTCTCCCTTGTTGTCTTTCCATGAGACATGTGTGTAAAACATACAATTTTTTTTTTATTTTAAGTCTCTTAGATTTTGGAGTTGTCGCTGCAGCAAAATGGAGCCTACATAAATTGTATTTAACACAAAAAGTCAGGTCAGAAGTGGAATCAGAGCTACGAAATTCAGATCTTCTCTAAGTGAGGTGCTAAGAGGTGCCCAGCCTGTAGCTGGCATGATGCTTAGAATAACAAGTGCGTGCGCTGAGGAAAGGCAGTCTGGAGTCAGTGTTGTGTCTGAGGTAATTTACCATCTTTGCAAGACATCTGCTTTGATTCTTCAGATATCGCGGCTCACATTTTCTGCCTTGTCATATATTCTTTCATTCAAAGATACTTCAAAGTTATTTTGACAATTAATATAAACTTAGACAATTTAGTTATTGCCTATTTACCACTGGTCTTTATTTTTTTGAAATGTTTGAAAGATTTTGAAATTTATTTATTGCTGAAGTAACATTGATTTACATCTTTGTGTTTGAGAGGTAGATTTTTTTTTCCATTTGACCTGTGTTGCCTGTTTTTATGATTATAATTTCTTGATGGAGTTCTGATAGCAAGTCATAAGTTGTCCAGGTGTTTAAACAGAACTTGGATTCTGATAGGAAGGATGTGCAGTGATCTAAAAAGCGGGCAGAAATACATCTTGGCAAGAAAGCAGGTGGACTTAATAATTCTTGTCATGGAATCCAAGCAGATATTGTTCTTTGCACAGCACCAAACTGAATGTGTAGTGCTAAGTACTCATCTGACTGATTATTCCTGCTAACACCCTGAATCATGATCCTTTCCCTTTAAACAGTGAAGAAAACAATTTCATGGATACTTTTCAAAAGCACACCTGACAAAAGGAAGTTGGAAGCTGTTCACCTGGGTTCTACATACTCAGGTTGGACTAGGACTATATTAGGTCCCTGGTATAGGTGCTTGCATATTCAACACTTCAGATAATGCTTAATTCACAGGCTTGTTAAGCCATGTCTTGATTGAAATCATTCAAACCTTCATATTGCCAGGTTCTTGAGGGTAAATATGTAATAAAGCATTCAAGAACTTTTTTTATATGGGTATTGCTCTCTAAATATAAAATCATGGATACATGTTTGCTAATTAATCTGGATATTACAGTTTAAAGGGAAGACTGTTTGGAGCAAAGCTACCTACTACAGAATAATTAGTGGCCCAATAAGCTTTGACCATGTAGAACTAAATCTGGGAAACTCTCAGGTCTCAAACTGCTACTTAAGTGCCTACAGGCTAAAAGTTGCAAAATTGAATGGACGAGTAAGTATGATCATTAAAATTTAAGTAGACGAAAATTGGATAATTGCATGCTGCTTTTTATCCTGACACACATTGTATTAAAAGTTACTGTGTAGAACCATCTTCTTGGGAAATAAATAGATGAGATGATTAAACAAGTGACTATTTCTAAATCATATCAGGGAGGGGAGAGTAATTGAGCCACATTGCTTTACTGCTCCTGTAATGCCCGGCGCGGGGTCTGACACACAACAGACACTCAATAAATATTTGTTGAGTCTATTAATGTATGAATGTAAACAAAAATCTTATCTTTCCATTAAAATTGAAGTGAGTACAATGGAGGAAATTATTTTAAAATGTAGCTCAGAATCAAACACAAATCATCTCAATTAAGCTCTTAATTAGCATGGAGTGCATGGTTATCAGTTTTCAAAATTTGTTTAACGATCATGAGATAGTTGGGAGTATTTGTGGCACATTCTCTAAGTTGAGTTAGTGGGAAAAAATTCTTCACTGAATTAGTGTGTTTGGTGCTCCTTTCCCCAAGTACGTGAAATATCGCTTTTGGGGTACAGTTTAGGGATGCCAACGAAAATGATTGGGCTATAAAATCCAAATCAGGATTTCCTTTTCAACTTCAAACTAAGGATAGCAATTCAACATCGACTATGTATGCCTCTCAAAGCTTTCAGGGTCTGGAAGTGTTGCATATTTTTTATGCAGTGTGTATAATTTTATGCTCAATAAATATTTTCTGACTGATAGACAGGCTAGAAAAATGTTTCATAGCAGAGTGGCTATTCAACTGTAATTTTCTGTCAATATGACCCGCAGAAGGTAAAAAAACTAATACCCCCCCATGACTTGTTAGGCAAAAGTGAGGTAACAACAGCTTGTAAAATCTTGAATTTCCATTAAAAATATTGCTTGGCGAGATGGAAGATCTGTCAGGGGATTTTCAAAGGAGAACTTCTAGTATGAGCACATGGTTCAGTCTAAAGTTGGAGCAGACCTAATAGCTACTTGCTATTGGTGCTGCTTTACAGCAACTTTTCTTTGACACTCACAGAGGTTAAAATTACAATTAAAAAAATTAAAATTAGAAGGATAAGGGCACAAAATGGAAGAGAGGAGAATACAGGGGACCATGGAGATGGATCACGGGTGAATTGGTGGTGGGCTGCCCAAGGGGAATACAAAATGTAAAAGACATAAATAACAATAAAAAAAATGGAAAAAAAAAATATCCAGTGGATCAAAAAAAAAATAAATAAAATAAAATCTTTTCTAAAAAAAAAAAAATTACAATTAACTTTGACTATCTTCAGTTTGGCTTTCCTGATGAGTAGCCTCTATTTCTCCTTTCCCATAAAAGGCATTCTTTCATATTGTCTTCCCAGCAAAATGTGTTGATGATGGCCTGCGGCTGTAACGGTGTTATGGTTCTGAAGTGGTATTCCCACTCCACGGAAGCTACAGGAGTGTGGGGGCTGCAACCGCTTTGCTCCCCACCAAACTACTGACATCAAACACAGGGTTGGTGTGGAATATACGGAGCTGACTCAGAGCCAGCATCTGAGTAGGATCGCCAAGGTAGAAACCTAAGTATCATTGCAGGTACTGTGTGAAGAGTCTTTACAGGAGAGGGAACTTAGGGGACTATTGCTGAAGAAAAGGCAAGAGAGCGTAGCGGGGGAAGGGAGAAGACAGGAGCAAGACAATAGATATGGAGGTTATTATGTTTCCTGCTAAAACAATGAGTAGCCTAAGTCTTTCCGGCAGATAAGGAATCCAGCCTGTGCTCGTGTTATCACAACTCTTCTACTTTGGGGAGAAAAAAGAAGAGAAGGGAGGGAACCAGTTAGGGCTGTGGTAACAGAGCAATGAATGAGGAGGATGTCGGTGATGGAGAATTAATGACATCCTAGTAAGGAGGAGCTCCCATGGCTTCTGGTTGGTGGTTTCTGTTGCACCCCCAGCGTGAGAAGCCTGACCTTAGAGCAGGTCGGTTTTTCATGTGCCAGTGGGGATCAGATTTTGAATCCTGTGCTGATTTTGAAAATGTGCCAAACATGTTTGCGCTCCCGCCAGTGTCATTTGGGTTTTCAATCCCAGCAATTAGGTTTGAAACACGCAGACTCTGAAAGCCATAAAAGGCAAGATGGCAGACAGCTTGGGACACATGCCTAACTGACCCACGGAGATAGTCTCTCCCATGAAGACTTTATACCTCGGCATCATAGCGTCTGATGGTGGACCACTACTCCTGCCTCTGCCACTACTGGCACCACTGCCAGGAGCTGTGCACTCTGCTTGAGCCTCAGCATCACCTGCCGTCCATCACTGTTGGCCTGTGCCTGGTGCCTCAAAAAGCTGTCTGCCACTGCTCTGTGCCAGGTGCTTCCTAGAGCTGTACACTGGTACCTGATCCTCCACCTGCTGACTGGTGCTGACCTCTAAGAGCTGTCTGGCCATGTCTAAGAGCTCTCCACTGCTTCAGATTCACCAGCATTGTTGTCTGACCCACCTCTCCTGTCTGATGCATGTCCAGCAGCATTTCCTGGTTCTGTTGCCTATAGCACTGCCCATCTAGGCCTCCAGACTGCTGCTGCTGGCTGCTGTAGTACTGTCTCCAGCTGCCACCAGGAGTTGGGTCCTGTTGTACCACTTATTGGTAATTCATTAGCTCTGGGCGCTCATCAGAAGGGCAATGTTATTGTTCACAAGCAGCTTTTGGTTTGGACTACTGGACATGGCGGACACTATCTGGGATAGGACAGACAGCCATTTGTGGCCTTAAAGATCGTTTTTTCCCGATATACTCTTTGTAAGTAAACCCTGTTGTAACACTATGAGTCTGAGTCATGTCTTACAACTTCAAGCTCATAGGTGAGGACCCATGAAGTGTGACTCGGTTTCATCCTGAGACACCCAAGGTGGCATGTTGATGTGAGTATCCAAATTCCATAACACTTTTACTCTTTATCTACCAGTTACTGCTGTGCCTAGATTAACTTCAAACATTCTGATGTCATTTTTGATAATCTGCATTTTGCAGATGTGAACAATGTTATAAAAATGGCAGAACCAGAGTTGTAAAACAAACCATTTACTTGAGAACATGGACTCTTAATCATTGCCCTAACTGCCTCTTGATCTGAACACACCAGATATGAATTACTGGCAAATAGATCTGAATTAAAGCCAGAGGAAATGGTAAGATCTCTGTGGGAAGATGTAGATAGAGAAGACAATGAGAACAGAGATTGATTTCTTAAAACTTTAACAGAGATAAAGGGAAGTAAGAAAGCACTCAGAGACCGAGGAAAACAGGTGAGATATGTATGGAAGCTGAGAGAGAGAAGACTTCTAAATGGAGTAGCCTCTCCCCGAACCCCCACTCCCCATTCAACACACACATGGGAGCACACAAACTCTATGTCTCCACAGATAAGACGAATACTAAGAATTATCCATCAGCTTTGGGGGTGTGGAAATTACTGTGACACCATGCATCTGGTATTTTTAAAATTCATTATAACTGAGATGGTTACAAGCTTTTACCATGAGACTTTTACTTTTTAGATTTAAAATTTTAAAGCATATCAAATTCTAAAATGGCAATTACTTAACGTACATGATAGCCTCTGTTTTCATTTCATTTCATCACACACATATGCTGAAATATACTTATGCACTTAAATAAGATTTTCTTTTGACTAAATTACCAATCTCCTGAGAAAAATCTGATAAACTAAATTTTAATTAATCTCTGTTATACCCTTCTCATCTTTCCTCAAATAAATTAATTTTTTCCCATAGCAACTTAATACCTAGTTCACTTCAACACTAAGTTTTATTTTAGGGCCTTTACTTGCTTCTTATATTTTCTCTGCATAGATTTTCCCTCCAAAGGTCACAGTTTTTAAACATAGGTGTTTCTTTCATAAGAACTGGGTGATGTTCTATTTTATTCTCTCTAGTTTACATTTAATTAACTCATTGAGGAAATATTTACCAAACACCTTCTGTGTGCTGGGTCTCAGGGTACAGAGATTAACAGGACAATTTTTTAATTTAAAACTAACACCAAGTAAAGGAGACATATTCCCAAGTGGATAGTTATAACACAGTTCTTAAAACAAGAACACTGCATTTTAGGTATGTTTCAAATTTTACTGGAGAATCTAATGTCAGGGGTTACAATTTTATTTGGTCTTCTTTTTAAAATGCTGTCTTGATACAATTTTGAGATCCTGGCTAGAAGTCTGCCAGTTCTACTTCCTGAGTAACTGATTTAGCCCATAGCCTAACCACTTCTCCTGTTGAGCTCTCACCCTCAAGGGCCATTAGGTATCTACCTTAATGTCCCTTGGGCCAGGTTCCAAACAACTAGGGACAGCCTTGATGCCCAGGAGCCTCAAAAGTCAGTTGATCTATAGGTGCTATGCACCTATAGAAAACTTCACTGCGCTTGCCATATAGAACTGTCCCCTGCAAATCTAACTTGCTGTCCCCCTGCCCCTAGATACAAGCCTCGGTGACCCTGCCTAATAACCTTCTCTGGTTTATACCTGTAGGTAACAAAGAGTCCTGCTTTTCTTCTAGCTGAGTGTCATTGTGATGTGTGTCCTATTATCATAAAAACATTTAATACTTACAAGACACAAAACCAAATCTTAAAGTTTGTTTAGGTAAAGACAGGAAGGAGTAGGTCAGTGGAGAAAACAATCCAGGCAAGGAGGAGAGTATGAACAAAGGTGTGATAAGAAAACTGGGTGGGATCAAATGAGGATGCATGTGTTGACATCATCAGGAGATTGGAAGTCAGGAGGAATCTCTGTACAATAGGGGCGTATGCTAAGCTAGGAGGCCTGGGAACAACAACATCTGAAAAGCAGAGAGAGAAGTGAAATCTGGCAACATGACAACAAAATGATACCTTGAGAACTGCAAGAGGATGGTGTGGTAGAATTTGAGGTGGTGGATGAATCTCTAAAGTGGTGGGTGACCTGCAATGTCATTTGCAGGAAAATGGTCCAAAAAGATCAGTGCTAGAACATATTTTTAGAGTTTCACTGTTAAGAATTATGTTATAATGTAGTTTTATATTAGTAGGTATCTGATGTCTTAAGAACAGTTGCAGGAGTGTGGTGACTGCACAAGTCATATTGTAGTGTTTTGAAGCATGGTGGGCAGCAAAGGACTGAAGTTAGCAAGTGAAGACTAGGCTGTGTAGTCAGTGGAGAACTTTCAAGAAGGAGGAAAGCAATGGGACTATTTATAGCAAATAAATGTCAGCTAAGGAGAGCTTTTCTTTCCTTCCTTCTTCTCTCCCTTTCTTCCTCTCTCCCTTCCTCCTTCTTGTCTCTTTCTTCTCCTTTTCTCATATTTCTTTCCTCTTACTCCTCCTCCTTCTTCTAGAGGATTTACTATATTTACCAGAAAAGGACTGAAGGTACAGGCCAGGGGATGACTGATAGAACCAATTGGTACAAACGTGGCAAGGATAAAGTTAGAGAAATTGACTTGGAACATGTGGCAATTTATTTGAGAATGCAGAAAAAAAATAAGTGTAAGGAAAGCGAGACTCTAAAGGAAAGAAACAACAAGGTGATAACAGAACAATGGGCAACAAACAATGTTTTTGTTGAATATAAGAGGTGACCTAGAATATGGTGGATAACAGTAATGGGGAGTAAAAAGTTGCAGGGTCAGATTTCTTAGACAGCAAGGAAGAGTGGATTTTTCAAATCCACTCTAGAATCATGGTATGATTCTAGAAGCAGAATTTTCAGTACTTAAAATGTCTAAGTAGGTGACAATGGATTATCTACTATAAGTGTTCAAGTTTAGCAGACTTAGACCCATTCTTCATAATCATCTCATTTCCTACATCCTAATGCTGCATTTCTCTCTATGTCATGGTATTTAATTTAAATATGGATCTTCAGCAGAAATTATCTGGTCATATCATCTCTGGACACTCATTCATCTTCATTCATCCATTCAGTCATTTATCCATCATACATTTGTAGAGTAACTCCGGTCTGTAGGACTTTCTTCTACATGTGGAGCAGAATAGAATGAAATAGACATGAAGCACCCAGAGTACTGAGAGAGAGACAGGGAGGGAAAAAAGTAAACATAACAAACTTTAGGAAACAGGTGATGGTAAACAAGCTATCAGAGGGATGTAGATGGAGAACTGGTAGAGGAACAAATGTAGGAACCCAGTCAAATAGATACATATTTGTGAGTCTATGAAGTTCATCCCTGACCAGTGCTATGACCAGCCATTTATAGTCTGGCAATTGTCTTCTGTCTTACATTTGGAGGGAGTAGGATAGAGCACGCCCAGGGATCATCACAAAAGGCAGAGTTTGTCAACATGTTTTAGATCATCAACTAAGCGCTGAAGAAGACTTAAACTTTTTCCATAGGGGGGAAAAAAAAAATATATATATATATACACATATACATACACATATATGTATATATATATAAAATCACAGAATCTTGGCTATAAGAAAGAAATCACTGATCTTCTAAGAATCACATTCATGACTGACAATTACCAATTTTTCTTTGAATGATAAAGTTATATATCATGTTTTATCTCTCATGGGACCTGCAAAACTCTCATGCATCTCCAAAGCTAATATCCTTCATCAAGCCCAAGACCTGATGCTCCAGTAAGGAATGATGTAGAAGGGGCTTTGGGCCAAGAGAGGAATCAATTTATCCCACCCATTTCTGATAACCTTCACAGTCAGTTCCTAGAATCATTAGTTTCCAACTAAAATACATCTTTTTGAGTAATGGTAAGGATTACTCAACCAAATAATTTTCCACGAAGATATAAATAATACCTGTTGATAAAACAACATAAACAACATTGTTTTTATCTAAAGGATTTTATCTATCTATCAATGCCAAGGTAGTGATTGATAAGTTAAGGGGGAAGTAGGATACTTTTTTCTTAAGAGTAATAAAAGATTTTGAGGACTATCAACCCACTTTTATATTAATACATTAAAACATAAGTAAACCATCTCTAGTCAAAATATTCTATGCTTTTTTTGAAAATGATTTTATATTGCTGATGAAGTAACTAAAATATCTTAAATGCTCCTTCCTATCACTGTGACTAAGAAGACATATTTTAGGACACGAATAAAAGAGTTGATGTGAATTTTGCCTATCTTACATAACCATTAAATGTTTCAAACTCCCATCTCTGGGAATTTCATGTTTATTGGCATTTCTAAATATATAGAATACTCACAGACCTAACTGTCTCAACAAATAGTGCTCTAACTCTTCATCCATCTTTCTAGAAAACTAGGGTTACTATGCAGAGTTCAAAACCAATAGGGATTCTATTTACTAAACAATAAATTCTGAAAAGTAAATTCATTATGAGGTAATTGTGGAGATTATAGAAATACCATGTAAAAACCTACTAATTGTAGTGAGTTTAGACAAAAGAAATATTGGGAACAAATATTTTCATAATAATAAAATTCTTTGAGTTTTTTTTAGTATAGTATTTCACTCCAATCTAGCTATTACAGAGAGTAGCATCTTCAGACTGTGTCTTTACTTAAGAAAAGAAAGTCATCTTCAGGGTGAAGCTCTGTTTTTGCAAGTAGAAATAATTGACTGAACAGGCATAATGTGATTCACTTTTAAAGTATGTTCTTCGATATGACACTTCAGTAGTAATAGTAACGATCTTTCTTATTTTATGCTCCACTAGGGCATATGTGGCCAATTGTATCGCCAGTGTAAGTCTGGATTACTTTCTATTACTTTCTATTGATAATTTTTAATAACTGAAGACATTTGGAACTAGAAGGCAGTCAGTGGTGCTTGCAACAAAGCAGGGGCAATTAAGATGGGTAAGGGTTTTAAACTCTGATTTGGTCTGTGCACATCAGGAGAAGCAAAGCCAACCATTAAAAAAAATTAAACCATCTGAGTCTTGGGTTAAGGTCTGTGAACTGTTTAATGTCATAATTGCCTGCTGCCTCAGTCATCAAACTGAATGAACTTCTAAGTTGAAATGTCATAAATGCTCAACATAAAGATTTATATAACCCAGGTATACGACCTACCGCCATGCCAGACCCGTGGCAGGAAGTGTTTGTTATGTCTTACTCAACCTTTGGGAAAAAAATAAATAAATCCGGAAATGTGCTTATTCTGGCAATGATCAAAAAATTAAGAACCAATTCTGTTATCTGTATGGTGTATTCATAATCTGTGATAAACATATCCATTTCCTATAAAAAATAATTTAGTTCAAATTCCTTTCGTGGATGTGTATGCGTGTGTGTGTTTATGATAACAAATGAAAATGGGTAGTGTCATGTTTCTCCACTGTGCATTTTGCTAAAATGTGAGAGGAACGTTTCTAGTTAAAGTGAATTCTATTTTCTGAACAAGTACATTATTTTGTGATTCTCATATACATTTTAATGTTCCCACCTCAATATTTCATAAGGTGTATGTTATAAAATGTCTGCTAAGTATAAACCACTAAATAAATAATATTTTGTAGTCAGATATTACTTGGAATTTCCCATTGCTATACAATTTCAGATTATTTCATAGTCAGTGAATGATATAATTAAAAATAAGGACATATTTATTATAAAAATGAAAACCAGTCCATTTCAAAAAGATTGTAACAAAAGTTCTCAAATTTAAAATGACAACCTCCTAATTGCGCTTATGAAATTACCAAGATTACTAGCATTACGTGCTTATAAATCTATAGTAAAAGTAATACAAACTAAAGTAAAATAGGCAAAAGAGCTGAATGAATTTTTGACAAAAGTGGATACATGAGCCACTAGTACGTTAGTGAATTAATAATAAATTTCATTAGTTTTTGGGGAAATGCAAATTAAAAATGTCGATGAAATATCATTACAATTTGGTTAGTATGACTAAAATATACCAAGACTGAAAAAACTAGGAGTTGAAAATAATCCGAAGCACCTGGAATGCTTATTCATTGATAGTAGGAGTGTGGATTAAGTGTCTAATATATGCTAAACCTTGTATTAGGCACTGAAAATAAGGAGTACATATAAGAGGAGGCCCCTACCTTGAGGTGGCTAGCCTGGTGGGGGAACAGGTGAGGTGGACAAATGATGAAGTGTAAGGGGTGCAACAGAGGCTGTGGAAGTCAAATAGGGCAAAGGATGGAGGAAGAGAAGGGTTTCAGCTGACTCCTCAGCAGAGTCTGAATAAACTAGAAGAAATGGAACAGGGAAAGAAAGAAAGGAGGGAGAAGAAGCGCACCAGACACAACAGTATAGATGTATGAAAGAGTACAGCAGAGTTAGGGAACACCTTGCAGCCAGAGGGAGGATGGACGTAACCAGCAGGCAATGCGAGAGGAAGGTACACACTGCCAGGTGAATGTCATGCTAAAATATGTGGTCTTCATCCTGAAATTTATGAAATTCCAATAATGATTTTAAATGCCATGATTAAAATTGGTTTTGGGGTAACCACTTTTTGAGCAGCATTGAAAACTGACTGGGTATTAGTATTATTAAAGATAAGGTGATCAACTATTTAAAAGCATAATTCACTAATAATAATTCACTAGCAATGGCCAATATTGAGTCCTCCCCGATCTCAAGATTTCCATCAAATGTGTGTGTGTGTGTGTGTGTGTTTTCTTTTCTTTGTAGATGCTTATTTTCCTTTTGATAAAAGTGCTGAAGACCTCTCAGAATTGCCACTAAGGAAAGCTCAGGCAGATGATGACAATATCATTTTGCCAAACTATTATACTTTCACAACAATATTTCCATACGGAGAAACTTCCTCTCATAAGACACCATCAGAAGCCAAGGCTCCAGGAAAACTGTACCCTTAAACAATAACTGAACAGTCCCTTGACAAAGAAACCCAATCAAACCCAATGAGGTTGGAGAATAAAACCAATCTGGGGGACTGCTGTGGCACCCAAAGGTGACTGTCACCAGTCCATGCTTCTGGACTTGGTGATTGGTATGAACAGAGCTGATTCCCTCTCCTAGCACCTGTTTGGACCATATGAGCAGGACTCAGTACCATCCAGAATGAGTGAAAAATGGGAGAAAGGTGTAGAAACATGTTGAATTAAACTGTTAAGGAAATATCTCTCAGAAGGTACAAAAAAATAGCTTACTATCTAATATGTCTTGTGTCAACTTACCACCAGAGGATCCCTGATTACCCACACATATCCATTATTGAAGGTGGGTGGCCAAAAAGTCCATGGTGTTGGTAGAATCAGAAGAAAGTACATGAAGTCATAAACACAGCTGTGTGGCGTGCACAGCCTGCCTCCGCTGCCACCACTAACCAAAGAGACAAGCTGGTGCAGGAAAGGGGTGGAGAAGGGTCTAGATATTAGGAGCACAAGTTTCTGGAATTGCTGCATAGTGGTGGGGAGGATGCTTGTACTCCTCCCACCTCTCTTGAAGCTGGAGGTAGTGGTCAGACTTTGAATCTCTGCCTGGGGCGACTGGTAGAAGATACTTCCCCCACCAACAGGAAAAGCAGGGAAGCTTGTTCCAGTGGCCAAGACTCAATCTCTGTTGCTGTAAAATCTGCCTTACTTCCCTCTGCAGTTGGTAAAACTCCACTTATTATATGAAAATTTTGCTGCTAGGTCAGCCTGGATGTCAGCTAGCCGGGCATCCCCCCAAACACCCACCATTGTCATGTTTAGACTTCCAGAGCTTTCCATGGTATCTAATCTACTCTGAAGAATACAGGCGTATGGACAGGAGTTGGATGAAATGCTCTGGATTGCTAGTAGCTAGCTTAGTAAGGCAAATGACAAATGCCCCTTCCTCCCCACAACCTTCTCAGCTTCTAACCTATTAAAGACCATGAACACCAATACCATGCCTCTGTACAGCTCCAAAAACCAAAAACAAACAAACAAACAAAAATAGACTCCTGGGCTAGCATGGAATTGATACATCTGGGGTTATAGGAGTCTAGTTTGGTAGTCTCAAAAGTCACCTTCTCCTTCACCACCAGACTTCCACGCTTCCCTGAGTTTCTATGCACCATAGCTGAACAAGCTGGACTGCCTACCATAGGGAATAGTGATGCTGAGCAGGTGCTATGCTGACAGCACCTCAGGTTGCTGGTAGGCCCAAGAAGTACCAGCCCCTCTCCCATCTGGGTTTGGCAGGGACTTGAACAATTTAATTTCTATACAGTTTACAACTTCTTGCAGCACCTGCCTGAGGTCCAAGCCTGTAGCCTTTATTTCCACACTGCTCCTGCCAGAGCCTCTGGGTAAAAACACTGTCAGCAAAACCTGCTGAGATCAGACCTAAGCTATAACTTTATGGTCAGTTGAAGATTGGGGATCCTGAGAGAACACAACTAGTGATCTACCTACATTAGCTTTGACCAGTTGGTTATTAAAAATCTACCCTGAACTCAAGTAGCTGTAGCACCAAGAAAGGCTTTTGTCCTTAGCAGTACACTACAGAAACCTCCACATCTGTCCTATCCAGTCCACATCCTGTAAGCTGGGTTTCTGGCCCACCATCCTGTGCTGGCTCTTGAGCTCTAGTCATCCTGATTAGGGACAAGATTTCAAGCAATAAAACACCAGAAAATACATCATTCAATACCAATACCCTTAGCCTACAGTTCTAAAGAAAGACTATCATAACAGGACTGAAAAGGAAAACAGTCTAGTTTAATTCATAGAAGCAATCAGAGCATCAAACAGAATAAGAAAGCAGAAAAACTCACCCTAATTAATGGATCATAACAAAACCTTGGGAAATTTCCCAATGCAACAGAAATAACCAAACTAACAGAAGAAGACACCACTCAATGATGCTAACTGAAATTAGGAAAACAATGTGTAAAAAAGTGAGAAATAGAGTAAGGAGAGTAGAAATAGAGAAAAGATTCAAACAGAAATCAGAGAAATAAAGAATGTAATAGTTGAAATTAAAAACATAATAAAGGGTTCTCCCCAGTGGCACAGCGGGTTAAAGCACAGTGCTGTGGAGCTGTCGGCAGCTGTGAGGCAAGTTTGACACCCGGCTGGGGAGATTCCCACGTGGCGCGGCAGACCTCTCCTGCCTCGCCTGCTGCTCCCCTCAGCAGTGTGTTTCTGTTGATCTGCCTGTTCTGCTCCCCACTCTGTCTCTGGTGAATCCTCTCACCGCACCCCAGCTTGTATGCATAAAACAATAAATAAAATATTAAAAAAAAACATAATAAAGACTCACTAGTAGATTCAACGAGGACAAGGATAGAATCAATGAGATGGAATATAGGACTGGAAATCATTCAAAGAAACCAACAAAAGAGAAAAAAACTAAGAAAAATGAAGGAAACACTAGAGATTTATGGGACAGTGTCAAGAAGAACAACACTGGCATCATACCAGTTTCAGAGGATAAGGGCTAGATAAGGAGGCAGAAATCCCCTTTGAAGAAGTAATAGTTGATAACTTTCCCAAATGGCAAAGGAAACATATGTCCAGATCAAAGAAGCTCAGAGAGTTCTAGATAAACTAAACCTAGACATACGCACACAAAGACACATTATAAATAAAATGGCAAAAATTAAACATGGAGATATTCTTTTTTTTTTTGAGGATTTATTTATGCATACAAGAGCTGGGGTGAAGGCCAGAGGTGGGGGATGAGAGGATTCACCAGAGACAGAGTGGGGAGCAGAACAGGCAGATCTACTGATATACACTGCTGAGGGGAGCAGCGGGTGAGGCAGGAGAGGTCTGCTATGCCATGTGGGTCAGCTCCCTGGCTGGGGATTGAACTCATGCTGCAGTGGGTGCGATAGCTTCACAGTGCTGAGACTTAAACCCTAGTACCACCAGGGAGACTCCTGAAATATTTATTTTTTTAAATCATTTATTTATATATATTTTACATCATTGTTCATTTTTCTACAATGTTTGCTTTCTCCTCGGAGGTGTAGTCACCATAAAATTCATACTACCAATTCACCCGTGCACCATCACCATAATCCCTTGTGCTCTTCCATCCCTGTTTTGATCTCTCTGCCTTCCCTTGTCCTGCAGAAAGTCTTTGACTTACAATTGCCTGTTAATTTTTTTTTTATTTATTATAACTGTTTTTTTCCACAGATCCCTTATTTGGTTTCCCTATATTCCTCTTATAAGTGAAACCATCCAATATTTTTATTTTTCTTTCTGGCATATTAAAAATAAGTCATAAAATATAGGACTATAGATATACCACACGATAACCTCAGAACAAAAATACCTAGGAGAAACAAAGAAGATAAAAATGAAATCCAAAACTATACAAAGATAGCTTTCAAATTACAAGGGAAGGAAAAGACAAGAACAATACCAACTACTAAAAACACCCAGAAAACAAATAGCAAAATGAAAATAAATACTTTATATCAATAATTTCCCTAAACAGCTATGGTGTGTATTCACTAATCAAAAAGCACAGAGTGGCCAGCTGGGTCAGAAAACAAAACCCAACGTTCTGTTGTCCCCAAGAGACCCATCTGAACTCCAAAGATAAACATGGGCTGAAAGTAAAAGTTTGGAAAAAGATCCCACAAGTAAATGGAACTCTAAAAAGGCAGGGACAGCCAAACTTATATTAGATAAAATAGATATCAAGTTAAAAAAGGTACTAAGAGACAGGGATAAGGTTTATATACTGATTAAGCTATCAATACATCAGGCAGACATATTATTCATCAAATCAAGGAGCCTCAAAATATGCAAAGCAACAATTACCAAAACTAAAAACAGACATTGAAAGCAACAGAACGATTGTTGTGATCTTCAAGACCTCACTTATACCAATGGACAGATCAGACAGACATAAAATGAACAAGGAAATAACAGTTTTAAATGAGGAATTAGACAAGATGGGCTAGGAGGTATTTAAGAGACACTGTATCTCAAAATGTGAGTACACATTCTCAAGTTCATGTGAACCTTCCAGAGAATAGACCATATATTGGATCACAAAACAAGTGTCAACAAATTCAAATAGATTTAAGTAATATCAAGTATCTTTTCTGATCACAATGGTAACAAACTAGAAATAAATACAAAAAGATAGCAGGCAAAACCTCAAATATATGGAGATTAAACAATACATTACAATGATTATTGCACAAATGAGAAATTAAAAAGTACCTGGATATAAACTAAAATGAAGACGTGAGCTATCACCACCTAGGAGAAACTGCCAACGCAGTACTAAGAGCAAAGTTTATAGCAGTACAACCCTATACCAGGAAATAAGAGAGAGCTCAAATAAATAATCTAACTTGCACCCTATGGAACTAGGAAAAGAAAAACAAATGAATGCAAAAGTCACTGTAAGTAGGGATATAAAAATTAGAGCAGAAATAAATGAAACAAATCAAAAAAAGGAAGGAAATAATAAAAATTAGAACAGAAAAAATGAAATAGAAACAAAAAGACATTTCAAATGATTGATGAAGCTAAAAGCTGGTTCTCTGAAAAGATTAAAAAATAGACAAACTGCGAGCTAGGCTCACTAAGGAAAACAGAAAACTCTAATAAATAGACTCAGAAATGAAAAAGGAAAAGTTACAACAGATGTTACAGAAATATAATCATAAGAGTCTATTATGAACATCTTTATGAAAACAAATCAGAAAATCTCAAAAACGGACAAATTTGTAGAAGCATACAACCTCCCTAGACTGAATCATAAAGAAATGGAATATTTGAACAGAATAATTACAAGCAAAGAAATTGAAACAGCAATCAGGAATCCCCCCCCCAAAAAAAAATATAAAACATAAGCCCAGGACCAGATGGTTTCACTTGTGAGTTCTATCAAACCTTCAAAGACAATCTAATATCCATTCTTCTCAAAATCTTCCAAAAAATTGAAGAAGAGGGAAAGCTTCCAAATACACTTTAAGAGACCAACATTACCCATACCATCACAAAAAATAAAAACTGCAGCATCAATATTGCTGATGAACATAAATGCAAAAATCCTAAGGCAATCTCAGCAAACTGAATTTAAAAAATACATTCCAAAGATTACACACCATTACCATGTGAGGCTTATTCTCGGGATACAAGGATTTTTCAATATTTGCAAATAAATTAATATTTACCACATCAACAAAGGAATTATAAAATACTATAATATGCTCAATAGAAGCAGAGCAAGCATTTGATAAGATCCAACATCCATGCATGCAGGTAGATCTACATCTAAGACCTGCAAAAGATTCATACAACTCAACAAAAAGAAAACAAATCGTCCAATAAAAAAATGGGCAGAAGACATAGACAATTCTCCAAAGAATGCCTGTAGATGTCCATAAGGCACTTGAAAAAATGTTCATCATCATTTATAATCAGGGCAAATCAAAACCACAGTGAGATTCCATTGCATACCTGTGAGAATGACCTATATCATAAAGATTAGAAACAATTGTTGGTGAGGATGTGGAACAAAAACCCTTGTATACGAATGGTGGGAATGCAGACTAGTCCAACCCCTATGGAAAACAGTATGGAACTTTCTCAAAATAGATATACCATATGATACAGCAACCCCTCTCTATATATCTACCCAAAGAATACAGAGACACCAATTCAAACGGATATATTCACCCTTATATTTTCATTGTAGGACTATTTAAAATAGCCAAGTTTTGGAAACAACCTAAGTGCTCAGGGACAGGTGAGTGGATGAAGAAGATGTACTATACATAAACAATCAAATAGCACTTCAACTATTCCAAAAAAATAGATGCAGTCTTGCTATTTGTGACAACATGGACGGAGGGGATTATGCTAAGCAAAATAAGTCAGAAGGAAAAAGACAAATACCAGATGATTTCACTCATATGTGGCATATAAAAACCAAAGCAAAGGAAAGGAACATACAAAAATAAACCAAAACAAACCCTTGAAATCTGATTGCAGAACCATGAACCAGAATGGGAAGGAGAGGGAAGAGACAAAGGGGACTATGGTGAAATATTATTGGAGCTTTGATGGCGGGAGTGATGTGCCAACATATATTTGTACCTATATGCCTGAAACATATACACTGTTGTAAATCAACTTGACTTCAATTAACCAAATTAAAAGCAAGCCATCTGAAGCTTTTCACTGCCAGGATTAAAGGCAGTTTCTAAAGAGCTGCGTCAAGGTAGCTTGCCCCATGTACAAACTGAAAAGAGACACCCAATGTGGTTCACAAAGACTGTATATTATGATCTGGGCTTTATTAGAGAGAGTATGTCAAGAAAATAGTTCATGTCTGGGTGGTTTATTCTGGAAGTCTAATACAAAATCAAGTTATAGAAGTGTTGGAAAATTTGAAAACGGGGAAGCAAAGCAAAGCAATCCAGAGATTACCAGCTGTGAATAATAACTATTGCCCTCAAGTTTTAGAGAGACAAAGGAAAGAGTTATGAACTCTGGGTCTAAAAGCTGAGGCCTAGGAGGATGAGGTGACTTGGTCAGAAAAGGCATCTAGGAGAAATAAGCTGTGCTGGAGAAGCCCGTGCACTCTTCCTCTACCTGTCTTCTAATCTCTAATCCCTAGCCATCAACTGAAACTGAAACTGGATCCCTGCAGTGCAAGCTGGGAGGGGACACAGGGCTGTCCTAACCAGCATTGCCCCTCAGGCAGGGCATGCTGGCTTTGCTGGTGCCACTGACCTCAGCACCTACAGCCTGAGGGCTAAATGGTACAAACTGTTGTGAAAGCAGTGGCAGCAGTGGTGGGCATTTTCCTGCCCAGAGCTTGAGTGCCCGATGCCTGTAGGAATTGCCCTCTTTCCCCAAACCTCTTCCTCTTTACTTTCTCGTCTCTTCTCACACACCCCCCACCCCCCTTATACCCTTGTCACCTTAGCAGCCCCACCTGCGAACGCGTGCATTGGCTCCTGGCCCACGCTTACTGGTGTGCCACCAGCCCCAGGTCCTCACTGAAGGAGCAGCGGTGTCATGCACAAGTGACCTTTGTTGGGGATCCTGGAGGCTGCAGCCACTGCCTGGGGTGATACAGCCGGCCATTTGTGGCCTTAGAAACTCGTTTGTTTCCCAATCTCCTATTAAGTAAACCCCACTGTAGTTACAACCCGAACCTGAGTAGTCTGATTGCCAGCACACAGGTGAGAACTCATACACAGTGACCTATCCCCAGCCTTGACACTGTACTTTGACAGAGTTTCAGCACTGTTTTAAGTATTGTTTTAACATTAATAGAAAACCGGTGAGTAATGGACTCTGGGAAATATAGTTTGTGGTTGTTAGCCTACTGAGTTACAGAGCAAAAGGAACATAAAGGTTGCTGAGGGCAACCAAATAAATAACGTACCCAGTAAGAGCAGTCTTAACAGTTAACCTTGGCATAGTTTTCCTAAGGTTACAAAGAGAAGTCAGAGCCTGCTAATTTGTCTGCTTTCAAAGAGAAGAAAATAAAACATTTTAAAATGAATTCAGAGGTCTCATAATTTTCCAATGGTTATCCTATACCATGATTCAAATTTATACAGTTAAAAAAAAGTCATACTTAGTTCACTGAACAAGAGGTATAGTATGGTTTTCTACCAATGTAGCTTCACAAAAAAAACAAATTGTTGAAAGAATAATTTATACATGTTCGGAGCATGGGAGTCCTCACAGTCACTTTCTGAATTTGAAAGCAAATTCAGAGTTCCATTCTCAAAATTTCTTTAACGATGCAGAAAAGTTCATTACTGAGAGATTTAATATTTGTGGAGGGGGCATTTAGCAAAGATTTTGTGGGAAAAGGAGTTTGGACATATTTACAAAGATATTTCGTCAACCCTGATATATGCTATTACAATAATTGAACAATTGTAAAATTTTAAGAAAAGAAATGATTCAAATGATGATAGTGAGGAAAGGGACAAAGTACAGAACTGTTTTAGGAACCTCCTCCCATCCCCTTAGTCAGTGCATTTTGTGCAATCTGCTTTCTATTGTATACCTTGTGAACGAAGACGGATTCACCCAGGGGCTCATAGAAACTCTGTATTCGGGTCACTTTCCTGAGCCCTGTCTCCTACCTGATTTTCCTTCCCTTTGTGTTTATCTCCCCTAGTTTGATCTTACCTACATATTATCTTTTTGATCTACATGTATGGAACTCTTGTTTTGAGTTTGACATTGGGCTAGATCTATGAAGGATAAAAAGAACTTGGCTCATGATTTTAGATTCAGGCAACTGATAAATCTTGATATCCTGTTACACATTTGTAATAGTTTCTTTCTTTAAAGAGAATGCATTGATAACATGTACCTAACAGCTAATGTTCCTTAAGTATTTACTATATGTAAGGCACTGTGTTATTTGTCATGCTATGTTCTCATCCATGTCCTCTTTCATCAATGAAATTAGGTATGGAATATTGTCATTGTCACTTAATAGAAGATACAATAGAAACCTAGAGGGGTTAAACTTGTCTGTAGGTGGTGAAGCTGTAATAAGAAATTCAAGAGCTGAGACTGGAAAAATAGGTTATGCGTTACAGGGTATTGTGTGCTCAAGAGTCATCAGAATGGACAATTTAATCTACATCACACTGGTCTACTAAGTTCTAGCACTGTGTTAAGAACTAGAACATCAAACCTGGCTAGAAATGGTTGTGGAACTTCCAGCACAATTAATGACACAATTAAATGAATCATATGGTGCTACAGATGCTGAGAGATGGAAAGTGGCATGAATTGCCTAGAGATAAGTGTGTCGTTAGGTTAATTCTACCTGAACGGTGAGAAAGACCTGGAGCAAATGATGGTTTAGCTGAGTCTCAGTTTTGTTCACTGGGCAGAGGATGGTAGAGGTGGTAGGGGATGATGAGGAGGGAAGGACATCAAGAGAATATTGGCAAAGATGGTATGGAAATGAGAATGGTCCTTTAAGAACATAGATTATTTAGCACACCTAAATGTAGGATACCAAATAAAAAGACAGCCAGGACAAGCAACAAAGATTTGATGAAACTATACTAATTTTACCGAGAAAGCTTTATCTTGACAATAGGGAGGCAGCATCAGAGGACTTTAAGCAGCTTGTTTTTAGAACGGCAGTCAAGAGCAGTTAAGAAGAGTGGAGGGCACAGAGTGATGATATGAAGTGGGTCAGTAGCAAATGTGAATGTCTGTGGAAGATGCTGGGGAAGTAGAAACCGTAGCATTCTTAATATGATTGGACCCACAGGCTAAGAAGAAAAAATAAAAGGAAATAAGAAAAAAAAGGAAAAGACCTGACTTAAATAGGTAAGTAGGTTTCAGTATCATTCTAAGATACTGAATAAGAATATAGGTGAAAAAGTTGTGTGCTCCTGTCTTTTCTCCCTTTGCCAGTTTCATCCTCCATTTTTAAAATTTGTATCCTGTCTTCCATTTTTTGGAGTCCCTCTGTTCAGACTTGTGAGGAGGTGGTGACTTATACTGCATGATTTCAGTTGGCAAGGCAAGAATCTTTGATTTCTAGATGATACTACTTAGGCTTGATGATTTAGGGGAAAAAAGGTAATTTAGGGTTAAGGATAATTTTTTGCAGTATTTTTGTGTGGATTTCTACTAGACAGGTTGTTATTAAGTTCTTCAGCTTTGGAGCGCTATTTGGATGGGAACTAAAATTATGGACGATATCAGAACATAGATAGTCATGGGTGTCAGAGTCCCTCCAGCTAAGATTATGAGGAATGAAGATGGAAGACAACCAAAGGCAGAAGCCCTACAGGTTACAATATTTACAGTCAGGTAGAGAAGAGGAAGGAAGGTCATGGAAAATGAGAACCAACAAAGCAGAGTTTGTGTAGACTAAGAAAAGCCAGAAGCAAAAAGAAGGAAGAGGTCATTGTAGCTGAGATTAATGATGTTGACATCTGAAAGAAGACATTGTGCTTGAGTAGTAAAGGCACTGGTGACTTTTGCCACAACAAATTCAGCGGCATGCCAGGAATGGAAAGTCAATTGCAGTGGGTAATAAAGAAGCTTGTGGGGTTGGTATTTGTGGAAAAGTGTTGCCTCTGAGAAAGCTTGCTTGAAAATCAAGCGAAATAAGGTGTGGGTGAGTTCTAGCCTTCATGCAATACAGAGATCACCATGATTGTTGGAGACATGGTGACTAGGCAGAAGCAGCCTGCTCACCGGGGCATGGAATTTATGCAACGAACCTGGGGGCTGCAGATAGGGGGAACCACATCAAAGCTTAGATAGCAAAGCTGATTATAAATTCCATACAACACCCCACCAAGATCCCAAAGTATTTCAGTCTGTCCTAAGAGTTCCAATTCTCAAACCACAAAATAGCCCAAGGATGTAATGGCAATCTGAGGCCATATACAAATAAGATTAGTCTATGTGCCACTCTATTCCTGCTCCTATTTACTGACCCCAAGTCTTTCCAGTAACATCAAATCCCTCTAATATTGGTGAAGTAAGTTCCATCTGGGAATGTTTAGATGTTTTAGTGATAGCCTGAGGCTGAGATAGATGGTAATATCTACTGAAATGAGATTCACTGTCACAGGAAATTCCAATGGCCATGCTTTCATGGGCCCCACATTTTCAATCTGGAACAAGTATGTGATAACTATGTGAACAAATTACGCACACCACCCAGATAATATATAGATAGTCAAGATCATATTGGTCGTTGTCCAACCTGAACCTCCACCGTTAGGCATGCTGCTTGGTAAGACCCTCTGGTGAATCGTGGTTCATGGTCTACTGATCTTCTATTAATACAATTTCTGTTACCCTTTGAGCTTTCAGCCCCACATGTGTAATTCCTCCAAGAAATTCAGTATGTTATCTGAAAGGTCTCTCAATGCCACTGCATCAATGCAAACCAGACTACACAGAGATGAACAAAGGGAATTTAACTTTCATAAGTTGGTTTTAAAAATGCATTTACTTTGACTGCACTGAAAGAATCTAAAAAAAGATGAAAAGCATCTTTAGCATGCCAAAAACATCTGGTTTCATATTCTCAGACCAAAAGGAAATTGCATGAAGACTAAAATCTTATGTTTTGATTTATATTATTATTGGAGGGCTGAGAAGCTGCCAGTCACCAAGTAAAATTTTATGATGATAAATAAATAAGGAAAACAATCTGACAAAACATGTTGTGGAACAAAGCTGCATTTCAAGTTTAATTAACTGATAACAATGTTTATGATGGAAGAACTGTGCCACCAATTATACAGTTAGTAAATGTATGCTCCCAATGAGAAGACAAGCCCATAAAACCAGATAAAGGGCTCTTCTTCAGCTTAATATTTCAGCCTATCTGAACACAGTTTTGCTTCAAGTAGTAAATCATGCATTAATTAAGACCCTTCCTAAACAAGTGCATGAGTTGGTCTCAGAGAGGTTGTGTCTCTGAGTGGCACATTTTCAATTGAACAGCAGTAGAAGTGATCCTTTCGTAATAAGCTGGAGGATGGTGTCTTCTGCAAGTGACAGCTGCTGGGAGGGCAGAAGTAAAGCAGTCAAGGAAGAAAGTAAAAAAGAAAAAAGTATGTTTTCATCTTTTTAGTACTATGCTTTTCCCTCACCCCAAAAACCTCAGACAAAATTCTAACAAAGTGTTCCCATAAAAAAGCTTTCATAGAGTCTGCCCATTAAGTTTTCCTTAATCGTGTGGGAGACGCAGTCCCCTTGCTGTTCTGAATCTTGCATTTAAAAGCATTGTATAAGCAGTTGCTGCAATACAAAAAAATGAGGATCACAGCTATTGTTTGCTCCCACTGTAAACTATTTACTTTTAGCTTACTATTGAGACTACCTCCTGCCATGATTTAACATTTATTATGTTTTTAAAGGAGAACTTTTCTTAGTAGACCTTTCAAGTTGATTTACTCAAACTACTGAAAGAGATAAACCGAGGCTGATCTGTACAAGTTTTATGTCCAGTCTCCCTCAGTTTTTGGAATGCTAGACTATCACCAGATTTAGAAAATATGTGGCTCCTGTGACTCTTGGCCCACCAGCCATTCTGCTCACATCCCCTTAGAATCTTTTCAACAGCAATAACTGTCACTGTGTGTTTGGTCTCTGTGACAGTGAGCCCCCACGCCAATAAGATCAGTTAGCACATTAAGCAATGCATTCCAAATATTAGGTAGTTTCCCAATGGATGCCTAATAGAATTTAAAATACATACATATCTGATATTAAGGGACATGATACTCCCTCAAGTACGTTTGTTGGTAAAACTCAATATTCTGTAGTCAGACAAAAGGCCTGCAGAATGCAGAACAGTTGTGGAAAATTCCTGGAACTTTAAACTTAGACACAGTTGCCATCAAAAACATTCTGAAGTGTGTCTGTTGATTCAAGAGGAAGCACAAATTGTTTGGAATGTTGGTTTTCCTAGAATGCATTCAGATTTGTGCAGGGCAATTTCCTGGGTGATTTTGACTTCCATCGATGATTCTCTCATGAGTTAATTTCATGCAATTTCTCTATTCCTACCAATATTAGTGATCAATACAATTGTTTGGCCAGCTAATTTTTGTTTCTCTTTTTGAGATGTATGTAGTGGCTGTCACCCCTTTCATTACTGAAATGAACTTATCCATAAGCGAGGAGGCTGTATTGGTTCATTTCGTGTCTGTCTGCGTGCATGCATGTGTGTGGAGAAGTTAACATCCTGTCTGCAACGCTGTTGGGAATTACTACTGGCATGTTTTGACTCATTATCTTGAATCTTAATCAGCTGATGAAAAAAAAATTAGTTTCATCAGCTGATGAAGGCTCAGGGTAATGAGTCAAAACATCCTGATAAGACTTCTCAGCAGCCAGAAATGGGGCTGGAGCATTTCACCTGACACAGCTGTCTCTCAATGCTGTCCAACAAATGATTTACCCAGTCTCTATATTTACCACAATGTAGCAACCACAATATAGCATGAGAAGGGATTGGCAGAATATGAGCGCTGTCATCTCCTAGGAAGATGAATTGTGCTTTCATTATTTATTTTTATTATGGCAAATGTGCATAAGACAAACTGACCTTTTTATCCACTTTGAAGTGTGCAGTGCAGTGGCATTAAGATGATTGGGCAACCATCACCACTGACCACCTTCAGAATTTTCTATCTTCCCATATTGAAATTCTGTTCCATTAAGCAATAATTTGCCCTGACTCCCAGCCCCTGGCAACCACTTTCTGCTGTCCACTTTCTATGACTGACTATTCCAAGAACTTCACATAAGGGGGATCACACAGGATTTGTCCTTTTGTGCCTGATTCATTTCACTTAGCACAGTGCCTTCCTGTTATAACATGTCAGAATTCCCATCCTGTTGGAGGCTGAATAACATAGCATCCCATGTATGCACATTTGTTTAGCCATTCATCTCTTCACAGGCATTAGGATAGCTTTTGACGATCATGAATAGTTCTGTGAACATAGGTACAAAAATATCTGTGTAGATCCTGCTTTCAGTTCTTTAAGATATATACCCAGAAGTGGAATTGTTGAATCATATTCCATTTTTAAATTTTTTGAAGAAACTGTGAACTTTTATTTTTAAAGGGATATTACAGTCAAACCGGAAGAGCACCTAACGTGTTTGCAGAACTCGAGGCCATTGATGCTCACATGATTTGCAGACTTCCCATGAGAACAAAACTCCACCCATGCCACGGGATTATCATGTGTTCTGGCTCCCTGCTACTCAAAATCAGATAACTTAAAGAAGAAAAACCAAATGGAAACTATGAATTTTCAAGGAAAATAAGGAGGAAAAGTATTTTCAGAAAATATAAGTCAAAATTTAAACCACCGTGATTTTCAAAACATTTTCTTAAAGAAGCACCAATCGACCTTGCACGATGCTTTAAAATGATTGACGAAAAGTACAGTATCAGGATGTGTCTTTATTTAGTGAGCACATCAGCGAAAGCAGAGACTGAACTATCCCCCTCCCAGCACTGTATTTGATCACTATCATTTGTGACTGTCATTTATCCCTTTCCCTCATGTTTCTTTTCCAAATTGGCACTTTATTTAGGCCAAATATCCTTGGTTGAGTAGCACAATCAGAAACTCAAAAGAAAGATGAAATAAATGAGGGTCCAAAGGGACTTCATTTATAGAGCTAGGGCAGTACCAAGAATAGGCACTGTAAAAAAAAATAAATAAAAGCAGTTGTCAGTTGGAAGGAAAAAGACTATCAGCAAAATCATAGAAATTTGAAATGGGGGACTATAAAGCTGGTGATTGTTTTTAGGTTATGAATACTACTTCTTGAATTGTTAATGACTGAGTGATTTTTGATGTTGCAGGCTGCAAATGTTTGGCACCTAAGAGGGGGCTTTCAGGTAAATATCCCTCCTTCTACAACTGAAGAACAGGAGACCCGAAGTCACACAGCTGTCAGCAGAAATCTGGAGACAGGAGATAGTAAAACATCGAAAACCTTACCCAAAGAACAAGTGGATTATTGTTTTTCCATTAGTACATGGCTAGAAGTGATTTTTTGCAGATTCTACTCATATTTTGTTCTTTGTATTCCTGCCTAGATAGATCTCCAAACAAACATTGCTTTTTTTTCTCTGCTTTTGTAATTCCTCTAGGTGAGATGCCCATCAGAATTCTAAATTTTTCAGAATTCTATCCATGTGGATGTGTCCCTCCATCTTCCATTTGAATTCTTTCTAATCCATTAATCAGTGGCATGCGTGTGACCTTGTGTTTATATTATCCAGTTAATAGTCCACTCGAACTACATAATACCAGCTACTAGTCCTTCTCCTAGAAGATCACAGTCTGAAACTCACTTACCTTCATGTTTCTTAAAAGTCATATTAATCTCTTAGGGAGCACTCTATGATTGAATGAAATATTAAAAAGAAAGCCAAAGGGGAGACACTGAGAATCTTAACTATGCCTCAATACTCTAGTACATATGAGGGAAAAGATTCTTCCCCAGAATATTTGAATGTACCACTAAATTAGATTTTGCAAAATTCAGTGTTGAAAACAAAGATTATGAATTCTACTTGCTACAAGTCAATAACTCTTGCTTCCTCTGTAATTATGATAGTCTTCAGTATCCTTCCAGAACCTAATGGCTTTAGAAGTTCTTTCAAATATTCCCTCTTGGTAAGGCCCTCTCTGGACACTGCTCCCTTGAGCTCCTCTGCACCATACACACTTCATTATTTCTCCTTCCACCTACGGAAACTTATAAAATGTTGCATGGTTCCCTTTTTAATTTATTTGTTCCCTTTCCTGTTTGTTTCTTGATCGCATGTTACTGAAATGCAAAGTAAATGAAGTCAAAAATTTTTCTTTGTTTCATTTAGTGATATAGCCCATCATAGGTGTTCAATAAATATAATTTAATGAATATCTTTCCTTCTTTTCTCTTGTTTTTCTCTTCCTCTTCACCCTAATACTAACCATAGAAGATTTATTTTTCTTTATACGTTTTTCCAACTAAATTTTCTCTCCATCTTTAAGTATTTTCACTATTGAACTTGGGAAAATATCTTCTATGTGGCTATTGGATTCCTTTCTCAAAATATTTCTATACCAAAGGAACCATCAGTTTTTATGATTATAAGTCAAACAGATCCTATCGCCAATTTTGCACTCATGCTCAGGTTGCTTTTACATTAAATTTGTGCTTTGAGGTCCTCTTTCCTCTAAGACCCTTACTATGATGCTCCTAACTCTTTCTCAATATGTCAGGCAAGTCTCCCTACCTCTTTCTTCTCTTCCTTAGTCACTTACTTTCTACCTGCATATATCATTTCTACCACTTCAACCACTTTCTTTTAAATTTTCCAACTAAATGTCTCTTCCTTCCTTCTCAACTACCAAATAGCCACTCCAACTGAGCAATTTTATTCTAAAATTAACTGATTGCATTTACTTCTACCATTCCAGCAATGGATTATCTAAGCCAGTCAGTCACTGGAAACAGGTGTTTTGATTGATTGCCTCTTGGTCCAGTTGGGGTACTGGGGATATCATGGAGAATAAGATAAGCAGACCCTGTGAAATTGAAATTGTGTTTAAATCCCAATTCTCTACTTCTCTCTTCTCACTAGGTATGGAGGGCATACCATGTAAAGACGCCTTAGGCAAGCATCTTCTGTGAGGCTAACAGCAAGAAAGATGCTTTCAGGTATGGCTTGGGTCTCAGTTTCTGTAGTCAGTCAACTGCATTTTCTCTGTGTCTATGTGTGCATGTGTGTGTGTGTAGGTGTATAGATAGGTACAGAGATGATAGGTTGGTAGGTAAATAGATAGATAGAGACATTAATAAATTTAAACACATAAGCACACACACCCTCCTTATTTTATTTAAGCAGGAGTGCCTGGACTCACTCAACTTTCCAGCTCTCTGTCTTTTCACTTTGCTGTCTTCTTAAACAGAATATGACTCTAAAGTCATAAAATACTGAAGGGGAATATATTACTGGCCAGTTACAGAGACAGAGAACTGTGTCTCTACAAAAAGAAATTAGTTAATTGAGCAAGAAGCTTTATAAGAAATTTCAGGTATTTTCCCATGGTATTTTCCTTGAAATAACAAAAAGAATATTTTTATAGCTATCATGTTGCTACCTATCAGACCAAGTCCACAAGAATGCAAACTTCAAGGTCAACTCAAAACACATTCAAATTAAAATTTGACATGTAAAGTATGATAGCAATCTGAGCAAGTGCAAAATTCTTTGAGATCAGATTTAAATAGTATCTGTAACCTCTGATGGTATGGCAAGGTGCTGTGGCAATCTTTTTCCCATGCAGTGATGTGCTAAGTATATTTTTTTGAGAAATATGGAATACAAAAGGCATTCCCCTAAGTGTCCAATCCAATGGAATACCTGGAAGCTTAGAGGCAGAGGAGCATGACTGTGAAGGACATATTGAATAAACAAATAGCACAATCAATTACATCAACAATCAAAGATAAAGTTGAACTTTTCAAGTTGAAAGAAAAATCGGAGTTCTGGGATTTGTATCAAATTTGTAAAATTTTTGGCTGCCTTGGCCATTGCTTAATTTAATGGTTCATTCTATTTTTAAAAAGCAGTTCTAAAATTTGTTCCCTCTTGCCAAATTTATTCTCCAAAAATCATATATTTCAATTTAGTAAAGTAACCTTCAATCTTTGGCAAAGGCCTTTGAATTTTCTGCTCCTTTTCTGATGGTGCAGGGGGAAAGCACTATCTAAATTGCCACGATGTATTTATCTTGAAACTTTTTCTTTTCTTCTGAAGGGAAACATCTCAACTTTTAAATTCTTCGAAGTTATTTTTGGCATAATTTCTCTGCTCTGCCCCAAATGATTTTGTGCTATTTATTATGTTTAATCAGATGATGAAAAACGGTAAATTGCGGGCCTCCCTGGTGGTGCAGCAGTTAAGCTCTGTACTGTGGAGCTGTTGGCAGCAGCCACGTGAGTTCTATGCTAGACTGGGGAGATTCCCACATGGTGGGGTAGACCTCTCCTGCCTCGCCCACTGCTCCTCTCAGCAGTGTATTTCCGTTGATCTGCCTGTTCTGCTCCCCACTCTGTCTCTGGTGAACCCTCTCGCTGCCCAACGCCTCTGGCCTATACCCCAGCTTGTATGCATAAATAAATCTTTAAAAAAATGGTAAATTGCTTCTCATTTTGAATATAAAAATGAAAGCAAAATGAAAACCTACCCATAGGGTGTGATTTTGGGAATCCATGGGATGTGAACATAAATTCTGTTAGTTCAACTAAATTAAAGGTTAACATAAGTTGTAAGTATATTCTTAATAATATACTGCCCCAAATTGTGTGTTTGAAGTACTGAGAAACCTGCTTGTTATTTCTTCTTCCTTAAAAATATTTAATTCTTTGCACTCACACATGCAGAGAATCTAGTGAGAACATTCTGGTGTTCTTAACCTTCTTTACAACACACCACTACTCCTAAGTCTTAAGAGAGACCATAAGTGCATGCATGCTTTTGTTTTCCTCTTTATAACTCATGACTATCCCATTACAATATCCTCTCACACTCTGTTAATGTAACCTGACTACAATGTTAATAATATTAGCTTGGGTTTACAACACATATTTCTCATATTGTGTAAGATGTTAATAGTCCTATATTCAGCATAGTCAAAATTCTAATTTCTATTAACTAAAATAATTTTTGATGATTCTACGTACATCAAATCTAACCTTAGTTTATTGAATAAATTGAATAAACATTGATCTCAATCTTAAGGTTCTGAAATTTCTGATTCTATTTAAGTAATTTGATTTTGAATTTGCACACATTGGTAGGAAATGAATTAGGCTCTCATTGACTAATTTCTCCTCTAGCTTTCTTAGTGGGTTCTAAGTACCCCAAAAACTTCTTCTATCCCAAGGCAAAATTTAATTATGTCTTTCTACTCATAAATTCTGCTTCCTCAGGTGTCAGTTAATTTCAAACAAAGTCTACCTTTCTGACCATAACTTGAGCAGACAATAATTTTTCATCAATAATTATGTCATTAAAATCAGCATTGGCTCCAATATTTCCAGTATATTTAAATTGTTGTATTTTCTGAAAATTTTCAAAGCTGACATTTAATTGGAAACTTCTTATGCTTTAGGTAACCTTTCTCCACAAATGAATATTTGTTGGAGGACCAGACTGCCAATGATAGCACATACAATCTTATAACATCTAAAACAATCACAGAAAATAAGAAACCCAAGATTTTTCAGAACTTTGGGAATTGCCTTAAATTTTCCAACTTCAAAATTACATTTTCCCTGACAAATTTTATAAAATTTAACATGCATTTTTACAATTCTAATTATGTGCAGGATCCTGGTTTTCAGATATTTGTTCTCTAATTATATTTTTAAATTACATGAATCAATTATGATGATAAAATGTTCTATACTTGCTTTAGCAATAACCTTTGACTCCACCGGTGAACTAATAGAGAACTTTGTGGAAAAATAAAACAATCCCTACTTTACTTGAAAAACTTTTCTCATAGTATAAATCAGAAATAAAAACAGCTTCAGACAATCAAGCTTGAAATATTGATCAATGAAAGATGAGTCAACAATTATGTGCATCAGACAATAAAGAGCTTTGCAAGCTTCAACATGAACAGAAACAGGTTGAGTCTAAAATCAATTAAGAAGAGATGGCAAAATTGAAGCATTATCATGTTCAGTGTTACCAAAGTGCTCTTAGTTTTCCCTCTTTCAATTTCTGTTGTTATGAGAAAATGTATATTTTTAGTGTCAGAAAAAAACAACATAGCACCATGCCACATTTTAGTTTTTATATGGAAGAGTTCCTGTTTATTTATTTATTTCTATCGTGGAAGAACTGGGGTGTAGGCCAGAGGTGCAAAGGGTGAGAGGATTCACCAGACAGAGTGGGGAGCAGAACAGGCGGGTCTACTGAAATACACTGCTGAGGGGAGCAGCAGGTCAGACAGGAGAGATCTGCTGTGCCATATGTGGATTAGCTCCCTGTCTGGGGATGGAACTCAGACTGTGGTGGTGATAGTGCTGAGACTTAAACCCTGGTAGCCCCCCTCTTGTTTTTATATTTAACTATGTTTCTATACACTGAAGAGTGAAGGGCTCTCAGACCTCCTCAGAGAGGCCCAACTTGTGGAGATTTTGCTTCTGTCAGATGTCATAATGTGCTGTTTCCTCAATATGTTTTGTTCTGCTTCCAGATTTTGGCATTCTGCCTTTACTTACATGGATGTTAGGCATCACACCTCCAATTAGTTTCCCTTGATATACTATCTCCAATCCTTGGAGAATGATGCATCTAATCCATGCTCCTAGGGCTACACTAGACAAGCATGGAACCATGTGGAGTGAGAATGCTTTGATTCACATGGCACATTCAAACTGTAATCCTGTGCTGAAATAAACTAAGGTTTAATAGAATGATCAGAAAATGAGAATTTGATAGAGCATGATTGAAGTCGGAACTGACAATCCTGTAATAGTTTCCTATTTCTTATTCAGAGGTTGAGAGTCCTGAAGGAACCAGATGTTTGTTACATAGTTTATACAAATTGCACTTGGGGCTGCTTTGTGTGTATTCTGTATTGTCAGATTAAGCTGGAGGGTTGATACTGTGCTGTAACTTCAGACCCTTGACCCTTAAAGTTTGGGGCATTTATATTGTCACCAGTTTAGGGAGTCAGTGAGAAAGTAGAAGGGATAGAAGACTTGTTATCAGGCATGTCCTATAGTTATTTTTTGAAGGACATGGAACCAGGATGCCAGTCTGGGTATTTCTCAGGTATCATCTGTCAATCTTTCCCATATGAAAAAGAATGACAATTTTTTGCTTTTAAGTTCCCTTTAATGATGTTTGAAATAAAAATCATGGAGGAGTTGTGATTATTGGTAAGGACTATGTCTAGGCTCTGACCATGGGAAGAAATCTTTCTCATGCTCCTGTAATGAACTTACTTGGGTCTTTTTAATTTGACATCTCAAATTTTTTGATTCATAGGAATCAATAAATGATACATTTAAAAAACTGGGCTTAGGCCATTAAAAATATATTTAAGAGTTTTAAGTAATACAGACAAACACTAGGTAGTAATGATAATTGGGAAAAAAAGCCAGATACACAACAGTATAGTAAGACATTTAAAATTATATATTAGGAAATTAGGAAATCTTAAAAAAAATAAGAATGTTTTCTTCAATATCTCTTTGGGACCCCTATGTGATGAGATTTTGTTCATCTTATCTAGTTAGTCTGGGATGAAAGATTTTGCAGTTCTCCTTTCTAGAGACCCAAGGAATTACTTCTTTGCTGAATCTGGGGTGTCTGATGGAATCTCCTGCACTCAACTTCTATATTTTTAACTTCATTTTCCTTTATTTTTCTCTGACCAAGATTTGGCTTGAGTTACATAAATGAAGGAGAAATGTTCTTAGAAAAAATGTTAATGAGAATGCATTCCACTGTGCTGCGTTTTTGTTTTATTGATCAGGCCCCGAAGTTTCAGGATGACAAGACTCTACGTTCTTTCAAATACATCAGGTGATATTTCCCCTGGGATAGTTTTATGTTCCTCACCCTGGATGAATTGTCCCATCCAAACATGTCCCATCCAAACAAACAAACCAACACCCAGAGAAGAAATGTCAACACAAATCCCAGTTTCTAATGCTGAATTATTCCATAGTGATTTTTATGACCAGGATTTCAAAGGATGACCTATTTTTGGTGAACATTTGTATTCACTGTGATCATTTTCCATTGAAAAATGTTAGAGCACAAGGGACTATGGTGATGGTTCACAGGTGAATTGGTGGTGGGTAGCCCACGGGAACACACAATAATGTAAAAGATATAAATAAAAAACATTAAAAAATGTTATTACCTCTGTTACCTGTTTTGGTTGACAAACTCATACACACACATGCGTGCACGCACACACAAACACACACACACACACACACACACACACATCTCCTCCTATCCCACCCACAGAATAATTTCCATATGAGAAAACAAACATTGTATTTTGGGTATGGTAATTGGAAATTATAGGCTTCCTTTCTTTCGCCTCTCTGCATGCTTTCAACATAACACATGGGGACTCAGCAGTGAGTGCAGATAGCACTCTGAACTGTTTGTTGATTAATTGATAGCCTTCCATGAGCAATCATCTTCACATGACAGCATTACTTTGTGTAATATCCCTTCCCTCTCCATACCTCCCTGTTTCATGGAGAAGTGCCATAGCCTCTGCAGGCTGCAACACCTCCCTGAACAGAGGACTTCATTACAACACAACCCTCCCTTTCATTGTGGGGCATGGGACCTGATTGTGTCTTAAAATAAATACTACAGAGTACCAAGTCACTTATTTAAATAGGGGAATGGGCTGTAGATAAGGAGAACTCTTGTCTGAACTTCTGTAAGTCAGAGAAGCTCCATCAAAAGGCTCTGATGGATCCAGGACCAGATCAGGATGGTAAGGAGAATCTCAGGCAAGCTCTGGTGTGCAAAACAGTCCCTTCCTCCCCAGATAGAGTGAGCTCTCCTGGGGAGCAGAGGATTCCTCCTGCCAAGATATTGTTTCACCCACCCATAGTGCTCTTCTGGCAATGCCATCTCTGGATTCTCTCCGATCCCTCCTTCCCATGTTGTTCCATCAGAACTTCACTTGGTCAAATCTAGTCCCCTGAAGGGCAATCACTCTGTCATTCAGTGACAAAAGGGACTGAGTTGCTCCAGGCTATTTTACTTGCTCAGGCTCTGCAAAATGACCCTTGAACCTTATAGAAAATGTAACTGTACATGGGTCAAAATGGACTGGGCTCTGTTCAGGACCATCTGTGCCTGGGCTGCAGCTAGTGGATTGGGCACAGAAATAGACAGTGAATCCTGAATCGTGCCCTGCTGTGCTCTGCAGAGACTGACCAAGCCATTCAGAACCACAGGGTGTTGTAAGTCTTGCAGAGACACCAAGTTAATAATGCCATGTGTGTTGGCACAATAAGGGGAAAGAGACCAGATTTGCAGCCACTCCTGGAACACAGCCCTTGCCCCTAACCTGAGAGGAAGTTGTCGTGTGGCTGGGACCCAGCGCTGAAGCAGTGGCAGCAAGACCCAGCTACAAATCAATCACACCATTTTGGAAGGAAGATTTTTAGTTATCTCTGTTTCCATTTCTCAATGTTTCTGAAGGTGGTCTAGAATAGTAGCCACACCTAGATGAGAAGTCTAGACAGCTGACTTTAGTTCTATTGATTTTCATTCAGTCAGAGTAATTGATCCAAGTTTTGAATGCTTCATCCATAAAATGTGGATAATATCGCAATCTGCCCAACTGCATTCATGGGGCTGGGAGAGAAATAAGAAAGACGAAAGGGGCAAACCATATTATAAATGAAAGTTGTTATGAAACTGCTTGTATTCTGATTGGATTTCAAAAATTATGTTCAGGAATCATCATTTTCACAGTATAAATAAGAGTGTGAAAATTATTTGACTACATAGTGATGAAGACAATCATCTAAAAAGAAATGTAAGAGGGAATTGTGATTTAACTATTTATATGTTGCTTCAACTTTTTATTTTACTCTGCAGATTATATAAATTAAACTAAACATTTAAGTTGAGAAATGATGCACTTTTTATATTATTTTTGTTTAAGGACAAATTGGAGATTTCTGAAATGATCAATTAAATACTTTTTGGTGATAGACTCCCAGTGATTTGTAACTGACTATGACTTTTTTGATCACTGGGGATGTTTTACATTTGAGTTTTCAGTTTAAGAAAAAGTTTTCATTATGTCACAGGTAGCTGAAAAGTTTTCCCATTAAAACAGTTAAAATTTTAATGCAAGCTGAAAAAGTAAACATGTTTCAGCTCTAGATATGACAACTTTATTTGCAAAATTTTATTGATAAATCATTTTTTATAAACTGTCATTGACTTCAAGAGTTTTTTTCCTCTTAGAATATAAAATGAAATGATTTCTCAGAGAAATACTACCATCACCAGAGTTTCCAATACACATATAATTTATCTGAATAAGATTCTACCCAAACTGAAATTACTGATGTTAAAACAGCTGGACTGATATTAAAATAGCTAAATTATGGTTTCCTTGAAATCATTGTAAACAAAATTTAAATTCACATACCTAGTAGGAATTCAATTGACAACAATTGAAAGATGTGTCACATTTGGTAAACACAAGTTGATTTCTGCGTTTTCTTAAATTATGATAATTATAGCTACTTTCCTCTGAAGAATATGTTTTCATGTATATTATCTCATTTGTTACTATAATATCCCTGTAAGGGACAGATGTAACAGTCTTCAATTTACAGATGAGGAAAGTGAGGCACAGATGGCTAAGTTTGCCCAAAGTAAAGTTGGGCCACCATACTAGCTTCCATTGAGACTTTTATGATTTCAGTGTTAAGTACTTTGCTTAAACAGGAGGGTATGATATATAGAATATATAGCAAAGAGTAACTGTCACTCAATACCCACCTTCCTTCCTTTCTTCTGAAACTAAGGGTAGTTGTTCATCATCTACTGTCCATCCATTGAAGATAGAGGTAAGCCTGATACATCTTGCCATCTAATAGTATAATTATGGATGAATTAACAGAACGTGCGCACGTACACACACATACACACACATAAACCCTCAGTATACATTCTGACAATCTCATTCAAGGACTGCAATGAGTTTACTTATATATCAACTCCTATGACTGGAAGGAGTTACCCAGGGTCCTGGTTGAGAAGGTCTCTGAAGTCCAATGAGGTGTCAGTGAGAAAGAGTGCTGTGGTCCATTTTCATACTCTGTGAAGGATTCAAATCAACAAGTCTGGAGATGAGGGCAGAAGGTGCTGTAAGTATGTATATCAGATATAACAAGCTTCTCTAAAACTTAAGGACTTAAAACAATCACTATTAATTTGCTGACAATTGTGTATTTTAGTTTGCATTTAGCTGGAAAGTTCTGACCTTGTCTTTGGGTTACTAAAATAACCACTTTCCATGAGTCAGGGGTTGGATGATCCAGGATGGCTTCACTGAAAGCCTGAGCTGAGGTGGGTGGATTGCATGACTTGGTTCTTTTCACTGGACTATCAGGTGGCTAGTCTGATATCAGTGTCCCACAACAGCAAGTCTCACTGTATACACCCTTAACAGGTCATTATTGGCATCCCATTTGCTGATGTTCCATTGGCCAACTCAAGTGACATGGCGAAGCTCCTAGTCAGTGTGGGAGGGAACCATAAAAAGTCATGGATACAGAGAGGTCTAAGTCAGTGGGGCCAATGCTTTGACAACCCCACAGCACAGGGTTGTTATTTCTCATATCTTAGGGAAAATGAGGTCTAGAGGTTTGTAAAGTTGCATTCAGTCTTTGTTTTGACACAAGCTGGGGGTATATTTGAATCTTGGGTTTCACTGTCTTGGTGAATGGAGTTGGCTTGACTCCATGCACACACATGACCATTTGAATTAGCTCAGTATACTTCTCTTGGCAGTCATCCAAGTATAGTTATCTGATATCATCTGAATGCGTCCCCCCAAAACGGATGAATCTTAACCTCCAAATGTGAATGTTTAAGTCTGCTTTGGCTGGTGAGGACATAACCCTATAAATGAAGTCACTGCCCTTGTAAAAGAGGCTCTACAGAGTACTTTAGCCCCTTGCACCATGTGATGATAAAATTAGTCTTAGAATAAGCCTCTCAACTGACCATGTGGAAAATCTGATCTTGGACTTCTCACCTCCAGAATTGTGAGAAATAAAGTTTTGATGTTAATAAGCTCCACAGGCAGTGTTATTTTGTTATACAGCCCAGACTTAAGTATAAGTCCATTTTATACCCAGATAGTATTGCACAGTATGGATGTACAGCTATGATTTGTTTGACCATTCACATATTGATGGGCATATGACTAGACCTGCTATGAACATTTGCATGTAAGTTTGTATGAATATCAATGCAAATTTCTCTGAAATAACTGCCCAACTATAGAGCAATTTGGAAGTTAATTTAAATGGTTAGCTTTATAAGAAACTGTCCAACTGATTACCAAATTGTTGCACAATTTTGCATTTCCACCATCAATGTGAGTAATCCTACTTCTCTGCAACCTTGTCAGTGTTTGGTGTGTCACTAATTTTCATTTTAGTCATTTTGATAAGTGTATAGTAAGATATTATTGTAGGTCATTTATTGTGGTGGGATCCCCTTCCTGGCCAGCCCAGCCACTCCTTGTCTCTTGGTTGGAGTCCTCCAGCTGCAAGGTCTCTCAGTGAGGAAAGAGTCTCTCAGGGTTAGTGCAATGAGGAAAGAATTAGTTGTCAATTTTATCAGGAGTCATGGTCATACACCCTACTCTATGCTGTTGCTCAGCTCACCTCAAATTGTATGTAGGACTCCAGTTGTTGCCTGGGGTTGGAAGATGTCTTGTTTTACAACTGCTACTGAGCGGGCGATCCTACGACACCCTCCTGCTATATTTTTCCTCTAGTCCTGGGGTCTCATAACAATTTCTCCTTCTCTCCATTTGTTTACGTTCTCCTTTTGTTCCTTCTTGCGCTATGTCCATGGATTATAGCTAGACTTAGAGGGGAAAGAACCAGGAAAAACAAGTCTGCCAGCATCTTCTATGAATCAGAAGTCAAATAGTTATTAAGACTCTTTATTAAGGCCTTTTTTTCTTGTGCAATTAGTAGATTAGTTAGAAAAATGGTGATTTGAGCTGTGGGATTAATAGTAGTGTAAGTATTATCACAGGGACTATGTATCAATCCTTCTTAGATATAATACTTTCCTCAATCAAGAATGTCCAATGGTCATTAAGAACCACACAGGATACTGTGAGAGGTAGGGGGTGGTATAAAATCTTCTGCTACTGAAGGACTTTTTGTCCAAAGCAGACTCTTCCCACTTTAATGTCATGCTTCCTGTGACTGCAAGTCTCACTTCTTTTTCCTTTTAAAGATTTATTTATGCATACAAGAGTTGGAGTGTAAGCCAGAGGTGTGTGTGTGGGGGGGGTGAGAGGATTCACTAGAGACAGAGTGGGGAGCAGAATAGCAAATTTACTGAAATATACAGCTGAGGGGAGCAGCCGGTGAGACAGGAGAGATCTGCTGCGCTTTATGGGATACTCTCTGGCCAGGGATTGAACTCGTGCTGTAGTGTATGTAGATAGCTTCATAGGCTGACACTTAACCTTTTGAACCACCAGGGAGGCCCTGCAAGTCTCACTTTTGAGTCTGAAAAGCCACTCTCCATGAGATACCATGTCTCAGCCACTTAACTGTTGCCCTTCAGAGCAATGACCTTGATTTTTAGTGTTGAAGTTTTCATGTGGCTATGACATTATAGACACAATTTTATGACAAATGAATAAATATTTCCACTTATCAAGGCAGGGATAAATATTTCAGCTTCAAGTAAAGAAATCACCCAAGAGTCTTGTTTATTCAATGGCATATCAAATCATAGAACTTGGTTCTTTTGTTTTGAACATGACCTAATTTTGATTGGAATTTAGAGTGATTTATTCAGACCAATTAATGATTAAAAAATGATTACACACCAGGATATATTTAAGAAAAATATCCTGAGTGATTTTGCTTAATTTTGTGCCATATCTACTCATTAAATAGTGTTTTTAAAGTGCTATCATTGGTATTAGAGTCTTTGTTAGGCACACTGGTGATTACAAAAAAGAGGAAGATAAAATTTCAATTTCAGTACTGTGCTCTCTTGAATAAATTTTATTGACGTACATAAAAAATGCCTATAGGGCCTCCCTGGTGGCGCAGCAGTTAAGCGCTGCACTGTGGGGTTGTCAGCAGTGGCGACACAAGTTCGATGCCTGGTCGGGGAGATTCCCACATGGTGCAGCAGACTTCTCCTGCCTCGCCCACTGCTCCCCTCAGCAGTGTATTTCCGTCGATCTGCCTGTTCTGCTCCCCAATTTGTCTCTGGTGAACCGTCTCACCACCCCACACCTCTGTTCTGTACCCCGGCTTGAAGAAAAGCTAAAAAGACAATATCAATTTTTTTTTCTGTGAATTTCTATGTAGCAGCTGTTACAAAATGATAAAGGAGAGATTAATAAATATTTTCTGAATGTAAATTAATGAATGAATACTTGATATCTATTCTGCCTTTGGAAAACCTAACTTAGGAAGGATAAGTGAAGTAAAGGAGACAATTCATGAAAATGACTGGAAAGTCAGCTCATAGTCAGTCTGGACTTAAATCACATTAATCTTGTCAATTTTTTTTACTTCCAGAAATAATCTTTCTTTCTACTTTATATTTGACATGGAAAACCTAATATTCAGTGATATGAAAGGAACATGATAAAATTCACCTTCTGGAGATTTTAAGTGTATCTCATTTAAACTCCTTTGAGCACTATTAAACTCATTAGACAAAGACCAATATGCATGAGATTTAAATGACGAAGCTCTAGGTGACTGCTCTGCAATTCTCATGAATAATAACATCATGAATGTGCATTTTTAAAAATACGTAGATGAGATGTGAAATTATTATAATAATGTCTTTCTAAGTAAAAACAGCCAACTTGCTGACATCAAAATTGTGCCATCCATGCCTTAAAATAGAGTTGATACATTTCCTAAAGGCATCACTTTGCTATCACATTCATTTTACTCTTTAAAATGAAGGTTTTAGTCCACCTCTTACAAGGTGTTACAGTCTGGGAAGATACTGCTGTGGTCTCTTACTTGGCTTCAAATACTCTGGTTCCCACTGTATGTCTGGCAGGCACACTGATGTGGAGACGGAGATGACTTAAGAGATGAAACTCTGCTAAGATTATGGTGTTCTGAAGGAGTGAGCTCCGAGGGTCTCAGCGATAGGGTGACATTCTCTTGTGGTTAACTCTGGGGCAGATTTTGAGGTCAGTTATACTCAGTGCTCAAATTATAAGTGATGTTTGCTTTAGTGACCCCTCAATTTTTTTCTTTAAAAGCTGAAGGTATAGGAATAAGGAAAAATATGAGAAGAAAATATGAAAAAAGACTCCAAGAGGAATCTCTCTTGACATTCCCGCGCCCCTCACAAATATTGATACCTGGTCGGGCAAACCCATGCTCTAGTCCCAGAGGTACTCCTGAATAAGCTCACCACTTACCTTCAGGTACTTGTTTACCAGCCATTGATTGGGCACCTCTTCTCTAGTGGGAAGAAAAATTACTTTTTAAAGTAAAGCTCCTACTTTCAAGGAATTAGCTGCCTTTACGGAACAATAATGATGCTGAAGTGATAGATACTGCTACCGAATAGACACAGGTGGTGTCAGATCACAGAGACTATGAAATTCAAAACCTAGGACGACTGCTAATGCAAAACACCCATAGCTGATCCTAAATTTATGCTGGTCCTTGACCAAAAAATATGCTTTCAATAAGGGGAATAGAAATCGAGGGGGAAGAAAAATTAGTCCAGGGATAGATGAACCTGGTAATATTACACTACGTATTTTGGAGTGAAAGTAATCAGGCTGTAGCAGACCTTGCTGTTGCCTTGCCCTGTAACCTTCTCTCCACCTCTGAGCTCGCCTCAAACCTAAGAGCAGTTACCATTATTGAGGACAGCAGTTCACCTAAGCTCCTCTGCCTGAGGATTTTTCTTCTGTCTCGGGAACTTGCTCAGCCTTCAGACATGCAGTTAGGAAGTGCCTGAATTATAATGTTGCCAGGACAACCCTCTACCAAAGAAGAATCAGTGGATACATATTCCAGCTTCCTTCTCCCTCAGTCTACAGGGCAGTTACTCAGAAGGTTCCCAGGAGGGAAAAGGTGGACTAAGAATAAGAGCACCCAAATATAGTCACATCATAATTCCCAGAATATGTAAATATATAGGTAGTCTCTTATAAGGCATGAAAGACTTTTCAGATCTAATGAAGCTAAGGATCTTGAGACATAGAGATTAATCTGATTGACCAGTGACTCTGTAGGGGAACAAAAGTCTGCCACCCTAAAATATGTGTTTTTGATTTCATGGGCGAGGGGAGCTTTTTAAAAACATATTTACGTGTAAATTTCTGTAAGTGTGTACCGGATATTAATTTATACATTTTCACTGAAGAAGACAAAACTTAAATCTGCATATCTTTGTGTACTGTGCCTTTGCCATAACCACACTAACTGATCTTCCTTTCTCACTACTGCACCCCCATACTTCTGAGTTAGCTAAGCTAGTTAAATGGTCTGAAGTCACGTGGGCCAGTTCTTCAGTCATGCTGGGACTCTCCCATGTGTACAGGGAGTATACATGTTATTATTAAACTTCTTTAGACTTTTTCTCCTATTCATCTATCTGGTGCTTTTTTGATTATTTGACAGTCTAGAAGACCCAGAGGGCTATGGGATGATTTCCTGATAACAACAGAAAATCTATGTGATAACAATTATCCTTATAAGGGGAAAAGGGAGGCAAGAAGGTCATAGTCAGAAAGAGATTTAGAGATATGGCATTGGTGGCTTTGAAGATGGTACTTAGACACATCATCTCCTAAGTGTCATGCTTCTACAGGTTTCTTTGGCTTCTACAGGCTTCTTTGCCTTTGATCACAAAGTTCTTTCTTCCTAGAATGATCCCTCCACTCTTCCCTTCTAGTAAAAAGATGTTTCCCTCAAAGTCTCCAGAACACTTCCTATTCCTTGAAGCATCCTGTGATACTCAGCCCTTCACTATGCATGGCTGCTATGTGTCATGTATAGTGCTTGATGCTGGGGATAGGAAGATGAGCAAAATACACATAGGCACATGCAAAAAGTGAGCCTAGACCAAGTCCTTTCACACATTACAAAAATTAACTTAAAGTGGACCATAAACCTAAATTGTTAAATGCAAAGAATATAATAGGAAAAAAATCTAGATGATATGGGATTTAGTGATGACATCAAAGGCACAATCCTTGAAAGAAATAAACTGGACTTTATGAAATTAAAATTTCTCCTAGTCAAAAGACAAAGACAAACAAACCATTGACTGGAAGAAAAATATTTGTGAAGGAAATATCAGAAAAGGACTGTTGCCTGAAATATAGACAGTCTTCTTTGAACTCAACAGTAAGAAAACAAACAACTCAATTAAAAAATGTGTCAAAGACCTTGACCTCACCAAAAGAGATATGCAGAAGATAAGTAAGCACATGAAAAGATGCTCCATATTATGTCATCAGAGAAATTCAAATTAAAACAAAAAAAATATCAGGTCTCCCTGGTGGCCTGGAGGTAAGTCTCAGCACTATCATCACCACAGCCTGAGTTAGATCCCCAGCCAGGGATCTGACCCACATGGTGCTGCAGACCTCTCCTGCCACTGCTGCTCCCCTCAGCAGGGTATTTCAGTAGCTCTGCCTGTTCTGCTCCCCTCTCTGTCTCTTGTGAATCCTCTCAACCCCACTTCTGGCCTCTATCCCAGTTATTCTATGCAAAAATAAATAAATCAAATCTTTAAAAAAACAATAAAATATAACTACACACCTAGTAGAATATCCAAAATCTGGAATACTGACCACACCAAATTCTGGTGAGGTTATAGAGCAACAGGAACTCTCATTTATAGCTGGCAAAATGTAAAATGGTAAAGACACTTGGGGAGGGAGGCCACTGATTTTGTTTCTTACAAAACTAAGTATACTCTTAGGAGACGCAGCAATTGTACTCTTTTGTATTTATCTAAAGGAATTGCGATAAAGCCTTAAGCACACAGAAAGCCTGTATACTGATGTTTATAGCAGCTTTACTCACAGTTGCCAACATTTAGAAACAACCAAAATGTCTTTCAGTGGAGGAGTGAATAAATAGTGGTGCATTCAGAATATATGACATTATTTATCACTAAAGAGAATGAGACATCAAGCCATGAAAATACAAAAATGCATGTTACTAAGTGAAAATACCCATCTCGGAAACCTACTCTGTGATTCCAACTCTGTGACATTCTGGGAAAGGCAGAACAATGGAGACAGTAAAATGTTCAGTGGTTGCCAGGGGGTTGGGGGAAGGAGGGAAAAACAGGTGGAGCATAAGAGAAGTTTTAGGGCATTGAAAATTTTCTATTTGATACTATAATGATGGATATCTATCATTATAATTTCATCTAAAATGATAGAATATACAACCCTGAGTGAATTGTAATGTAAACTATGGATTTTGAGTGATTATGGTGTCAATGTAGGTTCATTAATTCTATCAATGTACCACTTTGTTGGAAGATGTTGATAAGGGCTAAAGCTATACATTTGTGGAGGAAGCTGGTAGATGAAAATCTTTGTATATTCCACTTAATTTTGCTATGAACCAAAAACTCCACTAAAAAATAAAGCTCTAAAATGTTTTTAACAAACTAAAAATTAAAAAAAATTTTTTTAACTATAAGATTTGCCTTCAAGGAACTTAAAGACTTACATAATTAACATTATTATCTATTAAAAGTACACAAGTGTGACCATTCTGCACTGAAAATAATTATCAAGATGTACATAATGACTTGAGAATCTGTACAAGCCAGTAGTGTAAGACACTTTCCTGAAGACATGATGATTAGACAGTGGTTAATGGTTAATTAGAGGGTTTTAATCAGTGGCAACAATAGCAAACTCTCTGAAACAGGAGGGGGCCTAACAAGAAGAAAAGGTGAAGAAATGGGATTAGATGGGGCTGGAGAGGTGGGAGTTGTTAGAGGGCAGAAGATGAGAGGCACCCTGTGACCCCTAAACCTGCATGCTCTAAATGGGTTCTGCCATTTGCTGCATCAAGGCAAACACACCCTAGTGTATAAGATCTTCAATGGAAAGGAACATTAATACAATTAGTGTGTGAAAGAGAAAAGAGAAGGGAAAGAATAGATAAAATAGTTTCCACATGAAACACTCAGAGTTACCCATAGCCTCATGGGTAAATGCCCAGCCAAACAAGGTTGATCCAAAGTAGGACTACTGAGGCCTAAAAGCTTCTCACAAGTCTAGACTCTTTCTGGTGAGGACCCATAGAAAAGGGGCAGAAAGGGCCAGGCATTCTGGAAGGAAAAGAGCAAAATCAAAATACTTTCAAAATAAAGGCTGCCATTGTCAGACTCCTCCCCTCCCCTCCCCCCCCAGGGGTCTCTCACCCAGGTTTTTGTCCCTTCAAGCATCTCCTTCCATGTCCCCCCAAGTCTCTGGTACAAGTCCAAGACTGAAAAGCAAGTGTAGATTCTTCACATGTCTCTGCTCCATGTACGTTCTCCAGGTCTTCCTGATCTCCTTCTTTCTTCTCTCTGTCTCCTCTAACTTTTCCTCCCTGCTTAGCTCCACCCTTCATTAGGGTGGGGCAGGGAAACTGGGACCTCCCCTTTCTCTGGATTTTACATGTTACTGCATAATATGTCTGAAAACCATGACAATTGTTGAAGCTTTTATACTGACGTGGAGTGTGGCAGTGTTGCAGAGCAACCCCAAGGAGAGACAGGGCAACTGTGTGTGAACCTTCACCCGTACACTTAAGAACTCAGGACAAGACTCAAAAGCAGGGACACAGAGAAAAGTTAATGAAAGTTTTATTTACAAGGGGACAGAGAAGAGAGAGAACACCTACCAGTAGTGCAGTCTGGGCTGAGAAATGCCCACCCAGCCTGTGCTCCGGTAAGGGTGATAGACATATTGGAATTTTCCACCTAAAAATATTTTGAGAAGTGTGGATAATGGATCAGGGTGGTCTTGATGTTGACAGTCAGGTGGCAAGCTTTGAGTAGCTTAGATTGGTGGGTTGGCATCTGGAACAGTGATTAGTGCTGAAGAAATCTGGATGCCTCACATTCATTAGACAATTATCCCCCACTTATAATATCTCATAATTTGTGACTTTATCATTAAATTCACTGATTTATTAGTCATACAAACATGTTTGTGTTTTCACTCAGCCTATATGATAAAATCTGCATGGTTCTAAGGTGTATTTATCTATTTTAAGTGACCAACATACTGTAAATAGTAGTTATAATTCACTATTTGAATGAAACAATGAACAAAAGCACAAATGAATGAATACATTAATTGAAGGGCAATGTATTTTGGAAAGTCTGTTATTTTTTAAGTTCTTTTTCTAAAATATCAACTGATGTCAATTTGGAGGGGTGTTAGGTTCAGAGAAAGGGGTCCTTAGATTACCTCTGAGAAGTTTCACCAAAGCCCCCCTTTCAGCGTTACACAACAAGTTTCCCCATGAGGCAGAGATGTTTAGTTATATTCAGAAGGGCAGGTTTATTACATTAAAAAACTAAAGGAAGAATACACCTGCATAGACACAAACAAGCAGAAAGCACTACCTGTGCAGATACAGGCTTGCACAGACACAGTAGGCAGTGCTGGGAGAATAGCTATCTCTCCAGGGCAGGAATTGTATGGATGTAGTGTCCTTTGGGGGAGGGCTTCATTTCCTTGTGGATTTGTTTTCCATTGTTAAATTATCAATAGTTTCTTCTAGGGTGTGACTAGGTTGCTTGGTAAGGATAGTGATTCTCTACAATGGCCCCCATTTCCATATCACCACCTCTGGTTTGCGCCTTGGGATACTTTCTAAAGCAGTCTGATACTTGTGATAGCAGCTGGGGCCTAAGGATTTTTCATTTCCATAGCTGGTTTAACAACTATGTAATCATTTCTACCCCCATCTTTAGTTTTTGGTCTTGTGTGCCTCCGTCCTAAATTTTCTACTCTTAGTCTCCATCATCAATAGTCCCACTGAAATGGTCAAACTGTAATCTAATATACAAAGAAAAATTTAAGACTACTCCCAGAGGTGCCAGGAAAAGTTGAGAACCAGTCAGAAAAGTTCCCAAGTATTATTTTCTGCAGTCTGTCTCTCACGAATGAGCTGGCCTCCTACAACTTGCCATGGAAGCTGACAAAGGTTCGGGCCTTGGAGCAGTCTATTCTGGTTCAACAGCAGGTTTGGACTCCAGCCCTACCATCACATCCTGGGAGAAACTGTGCAACAATTGCATAACCCAAGTCTGATCTTGATTGACCCCTGGGGGCTGTCCTAGAATGAATGGGTCCTAGGAATTTGTCCTGCTGCTACTCCTCCTGTTTGAGTGGCCTGGGGCAGCTGAGCTTTCTTTGCACCCCCTGGCCCTCGGGGAAGCTGGCTAGATGAAAGTCCGTACTCTGCCTCTGGACATCGAGCAGTGCCTAACTAGAGCAGACAGCTTCTGCACGGTGCCATGATATGAACTCTGCCCCTGATGCTGTGAGCAAGAGGATCTCACTAGGAAGAAGATGAAGCTGAACAGACATTTTTGTGAGTTTTTGTAAAGGAGCCAGGCACTTGAGCTTACTTTCTTGGTTGTTGGGCTGCTGTGGAAGGCAGGCACTCTCCAGCTGAATGGGATAGATGAAGGCCCTTTGCTCCCTAGTTCCTTTCTCACCCATGATCCTCAGCCACACCCTGCCAGTTCCTGTGGTAGCAGCTCCACTCAGCATTGGTAGGTAACTGAATTTCTCCCTATAACCTACTAATTCTTCCTCTCCCTCTGCCCTGTTGGTTAAAATATGTTGTTTGTATTTTCTTTTGCTGTACCAAAGACTATTTCATTTGCATTTTCGGTGGTGGGTGGGCAAAGCCAGGACCAGTGACAGAGGATCTGAGCTGGTGACAGTGACGGTAGTTGCGCTCTTTGCCCAGTAGCAGTCCTACTTCATGAGGTCCGCCCAAAGCACATTGTCCAGGAAGTCTAGAGAAGTGCCCCCTGACCACATGTTCCTTTGCATGGCAGTTAGTGTTTTGAGCTGATTATCAGACCAGTCACCCAACTTGGTCATTTGGAAGCTAACACTAGACTGGAGAGCAAAGACCTCTCTTGGGGGTCTTTGGGGTGGGTGTCCATTGAGTCAGATTTGTGGGCTCCTGGTAAAACTGGACACAGACTGGTCTTGACAAACCTCCTGAAGTCCAGAGCATCAGCCAGAGTTCTTTGGTGTTATTAAATAATTTGAGTGAAGTCATTCCTTCTGGGGAAGGCTAAACTACTACCCCTGATGAAATTAAACAAAAGAAGAGAAATACTAGTGGCACTGTGTGTTTGGGAAGGATAATCAGACTAGGGACAGAGCATATGAGGAGACTGCATGCTGTCATGATGGCAGAGATGAGTAAAACCCCAGATTCTCTACTGTCCTCATCAGATTCAGGTAGTCAAGGATCAGCACAAAGGATGATCTCTGGGGCTTTTTACATGACCACCTTCTGGAAATATTAGAATCCTCAGGGCAGACTTTAGAATCATGGCAGAGGCTTTAGCTATCCAACTGCAGTTGCTTCTGGTCATGGTCAAGATTTAAGACATTCATACACGCTTCAGTTTATGCAATGGCCTTTAATTCTCACATAGTGAGAAAGAAATTGAATCCTTGAATTGTCAAATCAAGACAAATTGCCCCAACCCATCGCCTGTCCCAAACTAGTATTTTGGCTGACCAGTTCCTTGACTGGGGAAAGATTTGGAAGCAGTGTTTCCTAAAAAGCCATAGATGCTGGCCTTAGGGCTCTTTCCTGGAAAATGTGTCTCCCAAATTAATCTTACAAACTATCATCCTCTGTTCGCTGGTGGAGTTTCCCAGCTGTTTTTAACCAGGCTTTAGTGTCCTAATTGGCTGTTAGTAAGTGACCACATACATTTTAGAAGTTTAAATGATAAGGGTTGTCAGTAGAATAAGGTATTATTCTTAGGGGACATCATTCAGGTTTAAAGCATAGAGGATTAAAAAGTAATCTTTATCCAAGACGAATTTCAGAAAAAGGTTGGCTTCTTGCAAATAGCCACACAAATTGGCTGAAGTCCAATATCGATGACAATCAATCACAGTTCATGGAAAGGTTTGCATTCCAGTTCTTTCCTCCCACACCCACACCCACCCCAAGTACCCAATGACAGAGGAGGAGTTAATACTGCTAACCACAGCCACTGAGTTGGCAGAATAGGACAGTAGCCAAGATATCATCATGTGATATTACTTTTGCCGGTCACATCAGGAGAAGGGCTGACACCTTCAGAAAAGCTGTACAGTCCAATGGTCAAACTCCTTGCCCAGTGATTGTGCTAGACCTGCATTAGCTGAGAGAGCTGACCTTGCATGAATGGGCAGTGAGGAGCCCCACCTACTACTGATCAGATCCACATGAGTTTCCCTAATGTTGGCTGCTCCAGCAGGCCTGGACTCATGCTACGGGACAATGTACAAGGCAGAATCTGAAGTTGCATTTGGTTTTCTAGTAATTACTAATGAAAGCAGGTTTACAAAGGCAAATAAATACTGACACGAAAATTAAGTCCAGGCTCTGAAACCTGGTATTGCTTCTCATTTCAGGCCATCAGAAGCCCACTGGTGCTAAGGGAACTAAAATGGCTTTAAAACCCTGCTGAGGACATCTGCAGTCACTGAAAATATAGCTTCTTTGATGCTACCTGATTGTTGGCTGACATTTTTGCTTAATAAATATGAAGAACTCATTGAAATAGTGTAATTGTTCATTGCCCTGTATTTTTAATAGTTCAGAACATGTCTATCAAGCAAAACAATGATTTCAGCATTTTCTCTTTGGGGTCTGGTTAACAAATATTTATTGGGCATCAAGACCTAGTGGGCCTGGCCCACTAGTTACATATTACCAAATGTTACAGTGTGATGTTTGAACTTTATGCCACTGTAGACACCTCAGATATCCAGAATGAGGATCATGAATTCATTTTTAAATATGCATTTCTGCAATCTTAGCATCTAATAGCACTGAGTCCCTGAATCTGGAAGATATTTTGAGAGGTGCATCCCAGAGGTGCAATGGCTTAACTTACTTAGTTGCCCTAGGGGTTTGAGTGATGGAAGATGGGCCATCCCCTGAAGCGGCTTTATCTGTAATGATGGAAAGCTATGCTCTTGGTAAAGGGAGAAACCACAAAAGAATTAAATTAGTCTTAAGCTTCATAGTTGATTGAAGAGGCAAGACATGCAAAGGAGAATTAAAAAATGAAATAAATATTTCCAACCCAATGTTAGATTGAGATCTAGTGAATCATGGCTTTAGAGTTGTTCTGTGTTGAAAAGAAAAAAATGATTTGGTGTCCCTTGGAGGAGAGGAGGTACACCAGCCAGCGTGACATTGAAGCCTGTAATCAAACTATTACAGATTTCCATGTACACTATTAAACAGATATTGACTTTCATGAGGTTATATCAAGATTTATTGGCCTGAGAGGTAAATATTGACTGATAAGATGTTGAGGTCAATAATTACCTCCAGGGACAATAAATCTTTATATTCACAGACACACAAATCCAATAGTCAGTGTGGTTTGTTAGATTAAACACAAATTCCAAGTCATTAGAAATATCTGGAAATCCCTTTTCATAACCATGAATTCTGACAGTTTATAATTCATCTCAAAACAGCATATTTTAAATCATATTTGATATAATTGTAGAAAAGAAAGTTAGTTTTATTTTTAATCATAGCCTTATGAGGAAAAAATCATTTTATATGTCTTCAGGTTGGCTAATTCTATTCCAGCATCTAACTGGGTAATTGCTACATGGTGGGAACTCAATATTCATTTTTTTCTTAAATGAAATTAGTCTCATGCAATTTGGCATTTAAATTCTTAATCAACAACAAAAGCTGATTAAAACATGTACATTATGTAACAATTTTCAATGTTTTAAATTCACTGACTCTTTCATCACAAAAATATTTATTCAGAACTTCTCATAAGTTCTGTACTGCAATGGGCATGAGATACCATGGAGGGAGATTTAAAGAATGTCTCAAAGAAGCACAAGAAATAATCAAACTATACCCATATGCCAACCTTGCTGGGTTAGCAACTGTTAACAATGTATCAAGTGTCTGCTGCCTTCTTGTACAAAAATAAGGATTATAGATAATGATTCAGTTTATTATTTCTCTCCCTCATTAGGTGATACCACTGTTATTATTTTGGCGTTGCGCCTTCTAGTATATTTGATGTATTTTAAAACATATCCATACAGATATGCATGTAAATATATATCCAAATGCAAGTACAATATTACTTTACTCAGGTGTTTCAAATTACTTAAATATTTCATTTATGTTACGTGTATTTTTCTGCATCTTTATTCTTTTACACAGTTTTTGCTATTTAGTCAATAAGTGTTTTAGCATAATTGGTACAGGGCCTGAATAAGACTTGGGTGTTACAAATGAATAGGGAGGGAGAATAATCACTTTCTAATATTTTCCCTGGTTCAACAAAGAATTAGCACTTATTAAACTGACATCCATATGTATTGTGTGTTTATGAATGTGTATTTACATATAAGTATATCATTTCTGGAGAAATGTTCCATAGCATTCACTGGGTTCTTAAAGAAGTCCAGAAGTTCCAAGTTTAGAACCACTTCTTAAGACTTTACTTAATTTCAGGGTCCTATCTGAGGTAAAATTTGTTGGTACTAAAGTAACAAAAATAAGAAAATATATGTTTTAATCTGTTCAGTCTGCTGTAACAAAATGTAATAGATGGGTAATCTATAGTCAACAGAGAGTTATATCTCACATTTCTGGAGCTGAGAGGGTCAAGATAAAAATGGCAACGTGGTTATTTTCTGGTGAGGTCTCCTTTTTGTTTTCTAGCCAGTGTTTTCTCACTCTGCCCTCACGTGATGGATGAGGTCGGGGTCACTCTGGGACTCTTACTGGACACTAATTCCATTAATGAGGACCCCAACCCAGTGACCTAAGCAGCCCTGAAACTGTCATCTTTGGAGGCTAGGATTTCAAAATATGAATGGGGGGTGAGGGAGACAAACAATTCAGACCATTACATACAATAGAATCTATTTTTGAGATGATAACAATGAGTTTTTAAAATTATGGATAAGTTTTATTTTTACTTCTAGGCATTTTATAAGCCACATGTAAATATATAACCCATAAAATATAATAATTAAATCAAGTATTACATCTTTGAATTTTATAAAGAGGAGACTTCCATTACTACGGAAGGAATTTATATACGAGATTCAATCTATATAAATTGACCTATATAACCCATGTAAATATATATATGTATACACACACACACACACACACACACAAGTTTGTCCAGTGACTTTTTAATTATTCCCACAAATGATCTAACCCAACCCCTTTCATTTGGAGGCAGAGAACTGAAAAGACTTATGTATAATCATTTCTTTTAGAGTTAAGATTATTAAAATGTCATGAAGAATTTCAAAGTTCAGTTTTGGTGGAGGAAGAAAAAGAGATAAGTTCTTTCTTTTAAATACTTGCAAGACATTTGGATATGGGCAAAAAAAATATGAAAATTTAATTTTTTGTTATTCTTTAAAACAATCTGGCTTAGGAAAACTCAAAGTTGTGAATTTGGAAGTAAGCAACAAAAGTATTTTATACAAATATTAGATATTGCATTTGTTTAATTTTATGTCAATGAATACAAATGCAAACATCTAACAATTGTACTTTCAGAATGTATGTATTGATAATCTTAGAAAAGAACACAGAAGAAGCCATCCTTATCGAATCATTATATTGCGTTAGTCCTGAAGCAACTGGGTGTTAGCAAGATATTGACCTTACATTTTTGCTTCTTATCTGCTGAAAAGGAGATTTGAGAAAGAGCTTTCTCCCTCACTCAAATAAATCATTTAATTACTCTTGGGAAAAAAAAATTAACAGTGGAAAGTGTAGAATTTAATCTTGTCTTAAAATTTTATAGCTGAAAAGTGGTTTGAAAAATGTTGACAGTCTTTGCCAAAGACATGGGTTCTCCTTTCTCCAGTGGTTGGTGGAGCTTGATTTGTCTTTGTGGAATCAGTGTGTGCTTGTGCATAAGTGATGTATGTTTGTGTGAGTGTGGGACCAGAGGTGCATGAAGTTAAATTGTGATTATGATGAGTGAATTTTTTGCTAATGTTTCCAAATTCACATTGTGTTGATAGGACACAATTGGACTAAATATCCAGATTGTTGATAAACCAATGATAGCAATAGCACTTGTGACTAGTAGTGAAGGGACTGCAATTTCCAAAACTGAGTGAACAGAACCAATAGCAAAGGTTACCAGCCTTATTATTGCTCTCACTGCCAACATCATCCTCACTCTTGAATTTCTCTATTTACTTTCTTATCTCTATTTTACCAACTCTCATTTATCCTAGCATTTTTTTAAACATAGTTTTAGATTTTCAGAAATTTGCATGGATAGTACAGAGAGTTTCTACATATCCTACACTCAGTTTCCCTTATTATTAACATTTTGGTTTAACATGGCATGTTTATTCCATTTGATGATCTTATACTGGCACATTAATTTTAAGTATAGTCAATACTCTGTGTCCATTGCCTTTGTTTTAATCTTGTGTTCTTTCTGTGTACCAGAATTCAATCCAGGATACCATGTTCCCTTCAGTTGTAATGTCAGTTTACTCCTTTTTGTCAGTAAAGTTTCTCAAGCTTTTGATGCTTTTTATGACATTGAGAGCTTTGATAGATATTGGTAGGTTACCTTATAGGGTATATTCAACTGGGATTTCTTGGATGTTGTACTTATGTTTAGATTGGAGTTTTAGGTTTGGAGAAAAAAGACGATTGAGGTAAATTGTTATTTATTTATTTATTTACTTATTTACTTACTTATTTATATATACAAGAACTGGGGTGTAGGCCAGAGATGCTTGAGGTAAAAGGGTTCACCAGATATACAGTGGGGAGCAGAACAGGTGGATCTACTGAAATACACTGCAGTGGGGAACAGCAGACAAGACAGAAGAGGTCTGCTGTGCCATGTGGGATCAGCTCCCACGTTGGGGACTGAACTCAGGCCATAGTGGTGATAGTGCTGAGATTTAGCCCCTATGCACCAGGGAGGCCCTACATTGTCATTTTCATTACATAAAGCAAAGATGCTTACTATCAACAGTATATATGACTGTTGCTATTGATAATCTGGGTGAGGGAGTGTCTGTCAGGTTCCGTACTATAAAGTTACTCTCCCTGACCCATACTCCTTTCCATATTGTCCTCTTTAGAAAGAAAGAACCACATGCAGTAGCTTTGGAGTGCACACTTAAGGAGTGGAGAATTACGCTCCATCTTATCAAGGCTGGAAAATCTATATAAATTATATATAATTCTTCTTCAGGGGAAGTTTTTCTCTTCTCATGATTTTTAAAATTAATTGATGATGCAATTATTTTTAATATCTGTCCCAACTCAATATTTATTTTGTACTTTTGGTTGTTGTCCAGTTATATGTTATTTTGTCTCAACTTTGATCAAGTTTGGTAGTTCTTTCAGTTTGGCTCCTGTGTTCTTTTGACTTACCCCCACCATTGTGGGGTTTTATATTGCTATTGTTTTAAATAAGATGAGCCTTGAATAACTATTAGGAAATTTTATTTATTTCTACACCAGTCCTAGAATACTAACTCACTCTTCACATTTATTTTAAATTTATTTCACAGTGTTATAGTGTGTGTGTGTGTGTGTGTGTGTGTGTGTGTGTGTGTGTGTTATTCTTAAAGCCTGACTCTCCACCTTTTTCTATATGCTGTGTGTCTAGAGAGGCTCATCTGTATGGACTGATAAAGATGTCTCCATACTCTGGTTTACAAGTGGGTCCTGACAATGGAGTGTTCCAGCAAGAACACTGGGAGCACCAACAATAAGGCTGGCTGCTTACTTCTCCATCTCCTCGCTGCAGTGGAGAACCCTCTGGCAAGCCACGTCTTTCTGAAGGTCTCAGCTCATGTAAGGTAGCGCTTTCCATACGGGCTTCCAGCTCCTTCAGGTTTAAGGGTAAGAGGCTCCCTTGTTGCTAGACTAGGGGCATGACTCTTCATCGTACAGTTTCCTTTCTTCTTGCTGATGCTTTGTAATCAGTCAATATTAAATATCCCTGATATCCTCATTTGATTGTATGATCTCTTTCCTGCTGGGAGATATATATATATATATATGAATAGGATAAGAATATGATATGTTTGAGGAAGAGAAGAAATGGAGGACAAAAAGATTGTGAGAGCGAATCAGTGAGAGTGAGAGAAAAAAGATTTTAAAATGCAATCAGAACATATAAGTAAGTTTTATGATGACATGAAAGAAGTTGTCAGAATTAATGGCAAAAGAGAGGTTTCCAGCTGGTAATCAATCTATACATTCTTATTCTTCTCCCACCAAAGAATAATTTTAGGTGCATGTGAGGCTAGGCAATTTTGTTTTAAAATTTAACTCTAGAGCTAATAATTTTAATATGTGGAGTTATTATTAATAACTCATGGTATCATGACAATGTGTTAGACACAGAATTCTCAAGTAGATTAAGAGAAAACATTTCTTATTAGTAGAAAACAACTGTGCAAGTTCCACATTTATGCATTTATGAAGTTTTATATTTTCATTGGCCTTACCTTGCATATCTCTTTAATGAAGAAACAACCTTATCATAGATAATTCTTTAGATTTTGAAATGAATGCAATTAAAATGTGTTCTCAGTTAAAAAAAAATCTTGAATCTCAAGTTGTTTACATGCTTGCATTGTATTATAAGATTTCAGATATTGAAATACGAATATCGTTAACTACTTACAAGAATCTATAGATGTCACTTTTATTGCATACTTGCTATGTAGAAAGGCACACAATAAATAACATGTAATTTAATTCTCCAAACAGTTGGTCTTGTTAGAATTGTGAATTTTATAGATGAGTAAATTAGTTATAGAGAGATTAAGCTACTTGCCAAAAATAGAACTGGGAACTGGTATATGAGACTTCCTAATTATAAACCCTGAGATTTTAAAATTTACACTATTAGTTAATAATAAAATTTATACTTTGGGCACTTAATTCATAAGTATGCAGTACACTAAAACATGAAATTCACTTCTGTGAAGGTTTAATTTTTATACCTTCTACTAAATTTTTATATTGTATTGAAAATGTTTTTATTCTCTGAAATGTGTTTTACACAAACTAAACCTTTTTTCTTTTCTTGAAAACATCTAAGATAAAATACTGCATAACTTTTGCTCACATATCACCAGAGAAGAAAGAAAACTTGCTCAAATATTCTTTCATGGTTTTGATTATCATGTGGTGTCAAAGTATTTAATTTTGCTTTTACTTCTGAGAAACAAAGTCAAAATTATATTTTATGGGGGAAAGAAAAAAAAAGCAATATCTTTTTCTCCTTCTGAAATTTTGTACTATGGTGGTTCATTTAACTTGCTCAAACCTTTGCCTTGTGAAAGAGAATGGGATACACTTTGTTTTAATCTGAGAAAAGTAGCTAATTTGCATACATTCAGCATGAGTTCACACAGGGCTATTAAGTTCAGTGTTAGAGACTTTGTCTTGGATAACTTCTACTCTCAATTAAATGAAATTTTTTTGACTGAACTGTAATGTAGTTCTTTCTTTCATTCATTCTACACATTTCAAATATTACATTTCAACAGATATTTTCATGTCTTTTAGGTATTCTACCAGACTCAGCAGTGACCGTGAGTGTTTTATGTAAACTCAACCTTCACTTAGTTAATCCAGGTTATTATTATGTCTAAACAGACTTTTCAACTGTGTTTCAAACTTCGATGTTAGGATCATGAAGTCGTGAATGATTTCCAGAGTCTTAGAGGATTGGTCTAAAATGGCCCTCTGAGAGCTGAGATCTTCCAGCACAATGTCATCACTTCATCCCCGTATGTTCCAGGAACCATGATGCTGGTGACATTGTAATTTTCTCAAGGCCACAGAGCTAAAGCAAGAACCCTTGTCCCCTAACTCCTGGTGAGTCTGTTTTCAAACAGAATGCAGGTTTGCGCAGGTATACCAAGGTAGCCAGGCATACATCAGTTAGCTCACTCCATTCATAGGTATTTATTGTGATCTTCTCCAGGTGGGCCAGGCACTGGCGGGGTCTCGGTGCTCAGCGCGCACATAAACTGAACAGATATGACATCCCATGTTAGCACTTCCATCCAGAAAATCAATCAATGGTAAAATAACCCATAAGAAGAAAACATTAAGCAACTCTAATATAATTCATTAAATGAATAGATTCATCTGTGAGCATAGCTGAAACTACAATAAACTGATATAGAATGGGAGACAGTGAGAAAAACAAAGACTTTTGATATTGTCTAGGGAAGTGGTAGGCTAGGTCAAGATTCTCTCTGAATAGAAAGCTGCATTGTAAACTAAAAGCTGTGAACGAGTTGACCAAGTGTATGATGGGGTGAGGGTGGATGAGCCCATTTCTTTCACGCACAAGGAACAGCATATGCTTGGGCCCAGCATTTGATGTTACAAAATAACTGAGAGAATGGATTTTCAAAGAGAAATTCATAAATTTATGAAGATATAAATGAAATAGTTATCCCCTACTTTCTGTCAACATACTCTAAGTGCTCTCGATATGCCCATTTTTTAAAATCTTCTCACCAATACTAGAGAAATAGTATTCCCATATTTTTATTTTTTATTATTATTACTTTTTAAAAACTTCTTCAATTATATTGATGATATGATTTTTTCACTTCAAAATTTAGCCCTATTCTTTGTGTGTGTGTATCTTTTACATTACTGTATATTCCCTGTAGATTTCCCACCACCAATCCACAGAATGGTGCACATTAAAAAAACAGGCAACAACAAATGCTGGCGAGCCTGTGGAGAAAAAGGAACTCTTTTACACTGCTGGTGGGAATGCAAACTGGTCCAACCACTGTGGAAAGCCGTATGGTGTTTCCTCGTATTAATAAACATGGAGCTACCATACGACCCTGCAATACCACTTTTGGGAATCTACCCAAAGGACAAAAAAACACTAATACAAAAGGATACATGCACCTGTATGTTTATTGCAGCACTATTTACAATAGCAAAGTTATGGAAACAACCCAGATGCCCAAAAATAGATGACTGGATCAAGAAGATGTGGTACATATACACAATGGAATGCTATTCAGCATTCAAAAAAGATAAACACATGCAATTCGCAGCAACATGGATGGAATTAGAAGGGATCATGCTCAGCGAAATAAGCCAAAAGGAAAAAGAAAAATATCGAATGGTTTCACTTATAACAGGAATATAGGGGAACCAAATACAAGAGTGTGAACCAGCGAGAGAGGGGGGAGGATTGGGGCTCAGAATGGGGGAGAGGGGAGCACAGGGGACTGTGGTGATGGTTCACGAGTATTCCCATATTTTTAAAGATGATTTTGAGGATTACAAAGATTAAACATCTTACCCAAAATCACACAGGAGGGATTGAAGACATGGAATTGAAATTAGGGTGTGTGGGTCAGTGTCCCTGTCCCTAGCCTACCTTCTTTCTGAATGTAAAACAAGTTCTGGGTATTTTATGCCCTTCTAGTACTTCTCCATAATTGGAGTTAAATTTACTACAGTTGGTAAAAATTACTCAAACTCCCAAACAATTTGAATTTATGCCTTGTCATACTGCATTTGCTTAATGAATGCAGGCTTCTATATTTTCTTTCATTTGCGGGTTTGTGAATGTCAGTGTCATACTTTATATGTGGTTAACTTTTCTAAATGCTTAACCTGCCATAATTAAAGGTACCTAGTTTGGACAAAAACACATCTCTTACTTGTAACAATCCAGCACTAAACACACAAAATTAATAATAGTGAAACACAGACAGGCACACATACCCCATTAGCTTAGACAGGTAGCACTTTATATTTTTAGTTCTTCGGCTATTTGATATGTGTACCTTGCCCAGTTTCTGGGCTTGTCTTCATTCCCTAGGTTTTCTTCTGTATCATTTTTGTGGCTGCTTCATTTCTGTTTAATATTTGCTTATTTTTGTTGAAATTCCCAGTGCAGAAACCCACAAACCAAACAAATACTAACGGAAAACACAGAGCAGCTCAAATGTCCTTGGAGACACTCAATTTTTTTTTGTTTGCCACCATTTGTCATCCTGTGCTCAGAGAGATCAACAGTTTTTAGCACACAGATCAATATTCTCTTAACCCAGACCTAATCTGAGGAGAGTCTCCCCGTGTTTCACCTTGGCCTACTCCTCTATACTAGAGTTGCCCTTTTTTTTTCCCCCAGCAATAATTTTGTCTGAGTAAGACAGCAATTTTTCATCCTTTGGTCAAAACTGGTGACAAAAGAGGGAATAATGGTTGCTGACATACGAAATGATAGATTTGACACATGGCGTGCTGAGCTGGGAGCTTTCACGTGCCAAAGTGGAAAGACAGATAAGCAGGCTGATGGTTCTCCTGACATTGCTGGTGCTTCCCACCCCACCCCCACCCTCTCCTACCAAAACAACCTCTGCAATCGTTTT
>PVIJ01004204.1:0-13067 GCA_004024925.1 Scalopus aquaticus | reverse complement strand
ATACAGCATGCTGCTTGAGGAAATATTAACAAATATAGCCAGTGAGAGGGAAACAGATGGGACGAAGAAATTGAACCAGCAGATTTCTGGACAGTATTCAATGAGCAGAGTTTTATAATACTGAAACAGAACTGCTCTTTAATTTTTGTGAGCATCCATAGTCAAGAAACACCTCTCTCCAACCTCCTGGTCTCCCTATTAAAGACCTCCACAGAGGGGCACAAAAGGGTCCCTTTCTTAATCATTCTGGCAAAAGCGAATTAAGGCTTACAAAACGAGTGCCAGGAGGGAGCTCAAAGGCGCGCTGGCGGCCCTAGATCTGGTTCCCGGGACAAACACAGTGACCTATATGCCACAGGGCAAGGCTCCAGCCCTGGGATCCCATTACCTCTTTACACACAAAAGCTTCTTTCAGAATCTAAACTAACCAAACAGGAACAATTTTTATTCCTGCATGGGCTCCTCCGGAGCATGTGTTCACATTTAAAACCCTGCCCCTTGTGTCATTTGCCTGCATTGGAGTTATTTGTATTCTTTGATTTGCAAAGCACAGTCACCAGGACCTGACTTGGTCACCAGTAGCCTGTAAACAATAGCACATACAATTTACCTTCTAAAATAAACTCAGGTCTAAATTCCTTCTTTCTTCTTTCTCTGACCCACTGCATTATTTGCTCAGGGAGTTATGGCTTTTTCATTGTTGCAACTTTACTATGAATATTAAAGCATCACTCCTCTCACACCAAATGATAAAAAGTGGAACTATTCGAAGGTGATGGTATTTACAGAGCCACAAAATAGCTACTTTTTACTTTCCTTTCAATGATAGCTTCAGAAAGAATTTCTAACCTAACGCAAAAACGTTGCCTTGTTCTTTAAAACTGCCAAGCTTTCCAAGTACATATGCACTAAGTACATAAGGAAAAGATTATAGATACATGATCAAATGCATGTTTCGATGCTCGGAGCCAGTTTTCTTTCTTTTTCTTTTCTTCCTTTGTGTGTGTGTGTTGATGAAAAATGTTTTTCTTGTAATACATTATTCGTCACATTCGATGGCATTTTTCACAGTTTCTACATGTTTGACATTTTAGCCCAACCTGTTAGGAGGGGGAATCAAATTGAAGAACTACAATATTTAGCTTTCAATAACCACTGCCAATATAATAGTTGAAGGAAAGGAAAGTTTTCAGGGATGATTTTTATGTATGATTTTTAAGAACTCAAAGGTTTATTGCCAATAGTTCATGAGAAAAGAAAGCAATTAAGAAAAGATAAATAAATATTTTGAAGTATGTGTGTATGAGGAGAAAAAAAGAAGAGGGCATTACATAGAAAAAAATTCTGACAGAAATCAGTTTTTCATCACACGAAGTCAATTTTCCATAAAAGAATTCTTAAGTAAACAGGTCTAAAATGAGCTGTTATTTTTATTATTTTCCAGATGAACTAGATGTCTCAAAAATTTTTGAATTACCTGAACTTTCAGCGTGTATGTGTGTGTGTGTGTGTGTGTGTGTGTGTGTGTGTGTGTTTGAAATTAATCGGGAGGCCATAAATTAGGGAGTATTTCCTTAGTTTGGCAGGCACTGACTGAAAAGTGAGAGTACTCGTCTGGCATTTCTATTTAATAGCAATTTCAAGTACAGGACTGCTGAAATGTAGAATCATTTTTGAACACGCACCCTGAGGCCACAGGACAATGAAGAACATTTCTAGGGAGTCGATAAAATAAAAACAAAACCAACAGCAGCAGTCTTGGGAAAGCAGAACTGTTGCTCTTGGTGGCCCACCTCTCACCTTGGCCTGTTTCCCCATCAGTAAGCAAATCCCCTGGAAGCTGGAGGGACTCAGAACTCAGCACAGCACTGAGAGTTGCCCCTGCCAGACTTGGAGTTTTGTCTGTGGAAAAGATCCCTTTTGTATTTGAGAATTTGCAGACACCTCTTGCCAAGAAAGTGTTTACATTATCGTTTTGTCCCCAAAGAATCCTAGGATTTGCACGATTAGGTAAAAATACCCTGCTTACTTCTCACAGCCTTACTCATTGTAGAATCTAAAGAGTTAAGATGATGTTTCTTGTTGTAGAATTAATCAGATTCATATTAGCAGTAGTAAATGTCATGTTGGCACCTTTTCCTTCTCACACATTACAGTTTCAAGTCTTTGCTATGAGGAAATAATGAAGTCAAGATATGCAGTGCCATAGACCGTGCATCTTTTTTGTCAGCCTGCATAAGAAATGAATTGTATCTGCTACGAAGGGGGTCATAAGAGCAGTGAGTTAAGAAGACTGCTTAAAGAAACGACATGTCAAACAAAACAAAAACTTATTTTTTTATTACTTTCTAGGTAGATTGTGTTTTTGGAAGTAAAATGTTTGCAAGAACTCCTGTGTGATAAGGCTTGGTTGCATTGAATTGTTACTGCCCAAGGAGCTTTGATGTGCTCATAGCTTACTTAGAACAATCAAGCAAAAATGACCTCCTCCCAGGCAAACTCAAGACTCACTAGGAGAAGGTAAGTTTTCGTCCCTTAGTCCTGCAGTAGGGACAGTACAGTAAGGTAGTTAGAAGTTCAACTCTGGCACCCCATTGCCTGGGGGTGAATCTCTCTGTTGTACCTGAGAGGAAGGTTTACCTGCACAAGTTATTCAACCTGATCTAGCTGACTTCATTATAAAATGAGGACCATTATAGTACTGATCTCAGAAGATTCTCACAAATATTAAATTAAGGAAGCTGAGTCTCATAAATCACATGGACTACTCTCCGCCATAGACTGAATATAGCCTGCATTATTCAATATATGTAAGCTATTAATGTACATTCATTAATTCTTCAATTTACTCAATGATACTAGGTTGAATGTTTGGGAGATTCCAGAAAAGAACTGCTTTGGATTAGATGAATAGAGATGGGTAATATTCTAAAAGGTATTATTATATGAATTCATCTTGTGTTTCAGAAAGCACAGGGAGTGGTAGTTTATAACTTGGTAAAGATAGTGATCCTCACTTTTAGGGTTCTGCAGGGCTGGGTGGTAATGTCAGGAGGGACCCCTGAGAAAATTGGATAACTCCATTCAGTAGCATACAACTGGATTTCTATTTCCACCTCTCACAAACTTTGACTTTAAATATGTTAAAGATTTTAATCTTATATCCCAAACTGTAAATCTGCTAGAAAAAAAAAAAATGTAGGGAAAAGTTCATTTTATTTTAAAAAAGAAATTTTGGGTGTGCCACCAAAAGTGCAAGTAACACAAGCAAAAATAAATAAGTGGAACTATTTCAAGCAAAAAAAAATTCTGTACAGCAAAAGAAACAATAAAATTAAAAAAAGCATGCTAAGGGTGGGATAAAATATAAAGCAAATGCTTTATTTGGTAATCAGTTAATATTTAAAATACTCAATAGCAACAAGTAATCTGATTTAAAAAATGGACAGAAGGTGGGGCAGACCTCTCCTGCCTCGCCCGCTGCTCCCCTCAGCAGTGTACTTCTGATCTGCCTGTTCTGCTACCCGCTCTGTCTCTGGTGAACCCTCTCGCCGCCCCACAGCTCTGGCTTGTACCCCAGCTTGTATGTATAAATAAAAAATAAATCTTTAAAAAAAAAAAAATGGACAGAAGATCTAAATAGACAGTTTTCCAAAGAAGACATACAGATGCCCAACAGGTATATGGAAAGATAGTATCACTAATCACCAGGAAAAGGCAAATAAAAACCATAATGAGATATCACTTTGTACCTCTTAGATTGTTCATCATCAAAAAGTCAAGAGACAACAAGGGATGGTGAGGTTAAAAGTGAAAACATTAGGTGCTACCAAAACACAGACTTACACTTCTGCTTGTCATCATATCTATAAATATTATGTGCAATGTAATTATGTCCTAGAATAAGAGATTTTTTCAGAGCTGAACATCTCATGTGGAAGGTCATTTGGGGACCTTGTTAAAATCAGATTTCAAATCAATGGCCTGGAATTCAGCCTGATATTGTGCCTGAAAGCAGAACCCAGCCGAAGACACTTGGCCAGCAATTTGACCCAACTTTCTGGAGCAAAACTAGAGAGTCTGTGGACAGCCATGTTTAATCAACCTCCGTGACTCTTTCCATGAGTTTTGTCCACCTGTATATGGGTCCTTTCAAATATAGCACTTCTTCCTTAGAAACTCTGGCTCTGTGGAGTATAGTCCCCTACTCTGGCTCACTGCTGCTTGGAATGGAAAGGGATTTTGAAATTCCCCTCAACCTTTGTCCCAGAGGTAGTACATTCAATTCTCTAATGCCCAGTATGGTCTCATGCAGCAGTTTCCATTTGATTGACTCTTGCCTCCAATACTGCTTCCTTTATTTACTTACTTACTTACTTACTTACTGTGTTTGATTTATAATTATAGAAACAATGCTCAATATGTAACAGAACTGCTAAACAAAGCTGGGTTTCCATTCATTCACTTTTCATTCACATTTTACATGATTATGTGAGTTTTGCTTTGAGGGCACCATTTTCATTATGAGTGGTCTTTTGGAGTTATGGGGAGCTTCAGCTTTGATACAGGGTTTTAAAATTTATAGAGCATTTTCAGAGAATATCTCATTAGCCCAAAATAACCTTCTGAGGCAGGAAGTTGTATTTATTCCTATTTTCCCATTGGAAATTAAGTAAAATTTGGGAAGCCAAACTGGTAAGAATAATAGAATAACAGATACAAAAAAAACCCACAACAGAATAGAATAAAAAAATACAACCAAGTGTATGGCTTTTTTCCTCCATTGTTCATTTTTTTATGTCTATACTTTCTGCTTTTTCCAGTTGAAGCAAAAGCTGATTCCCAGAAAAAAAAAAGACATTTTAATTAAAAACACTTCCACCTTGTTTATCCCCTCAGAATTAGTTTCCTGACAATATTTGATGTTTTTAGTAATTTCAAAGCATTTTTTTTTCTCATTGTGACAATAGTGACTTCATACATATATCTCTCTTCTGTCTTAACACCAAACTGGCCAAAGGAATTTTACACCTGGAAAGGCACTTGGAGGAGGCTCCCATCCATATTTATTTAAGATCAGCATAGGTATATGCCTACTATAGGAAAAACTAATCCCTTTGAATTATACATTCAGGTGAAGCTAATGATGGCTAAGGGGGTGAAAAGAGAGCTCTTTTCGATGACAGCAGAACACTGGACAGCAAGGTTGTGTAGGGGATTATATTTGAATTCCTCAGGCCCCCAGGAAACCCTGCAGGTACTAAGGACTGGGGCAATGAAGGTCAGCCTCAGCATTTACCCTGGATATGTCTCTGCGGACAGCATTTGGCAGGACGAGTGCTCAGTGATGCTGGCACAGGAGAGGTTTGCAAGGTAGAGAGAAAATCAATGACATTAGGCTGCTCCTTCAAACTGAACAAAGAAATGATTGGGTCACAGCTGTGATCACTTTCTTCCTGAATCCTGACAGGCCACTAGTCCTCATAGACTTCTCATTTAAAATTTTCTTTTTCTTTTGACTTTGCCTGAGAAATATGAGTAGGCATCTATATTTGAGGTAGAACCATTTCAAGTATATTGTTTAATATACTTTCTTTCAAACAGCAGTGAAACTGATCAAAGTATCACTGTTCATGACATGTATTCAATACTTCAAATCAAAACACAAAACACAAAAGATATATTAAGACATTATGCTTTCATAATACTGTTGCGAAAGGTAACAACTAAATTCTCAAATATACAAATAATTATAAATTATTAATAAAACTGAAACTTCTAATGGGGAGAAATGAATAAGGGGAAATTAAATACCAAGAAATAACACATGAGAAGAAGCAGCCATAACATTAATAATATAAAATGTACAAAGAAACAAGTATTATACACGAGATTAGAACAGTCATTAATATTTCTCCAAAACAACAACATAAACACAGAATGGATGTTTAATCTTTTAATTGAAGATTAAAGAAAGATTTTGATATCTGATATTCAACAGGAAAATAAAAAGTAGATAAAAGACATGCATCATATGAATAGACTTGCATCAAATTTTATACCCTACAAATGTATTGTTGCCTTCAGATATATTTAACACAGCCATTTTAGAGTTATTAAATATTTGTTGAACCCATATATAATAAGCCTAGAGAGTTTTCTCATTTATTTAGTTCTCAGAATCATCTTGTGGTGTAACTGATAAGGACACTGAAACTCAGAAAGAAATTGTCAGTTTACATAATCTCAAAGTGACATATTTTTAAAAAACTTATTTGAAACCAATTTTAGATTTGCAAAATAAATTTAGAAAATAGTACAAATAGTTTTTATACTCTTTATCAAATTTCCTTTAAAATTCTTCTGTTACGTACCATCAACATTGGTGCAATCCTAATTGAAGAATTTACCCAGTTTTCACATGCTAATGTCTATTTCCCATTTCAGGATCCTTTCCTGGATTCCACTTTACGTTCTGCCTTGGTCTTCTTAAGTCTGTAGTAGTTTCTTATTATTTTGTCATCTTTCCTGGCTTTGAAACTTTTGGTTAGTTGTTTCATAGAAATGTTCCTCAATTTAGGTCTGATATTTTGTCATATTGAACTGAAGTTTCAGCAGGTTTATATGTCTCTTTGTTATGCTCACTCTGATCACTTGGTTAAGGTGGTGTCTGTTGAATGTTCCATTAAAAAAAAATTCCTATGTTTTCCTCTATAGCTAAGAAATATCATGGGGAAAATATGTAAAAGCTATGCAAATTCTGTTTTGCTTCAAAACAGAAAGTGGGGACACTTTCAAAAAATTATCTTTTGCCAAACAACAAAGTCAATAAACTATAGTTTTTCTTTACATAAATAGAAATTACACAATTACGTCCTCTGAGAAAAATCCCCAAAATCTTAATGTACTTTCATACTGAAGTTTATAATATAATTTAACTTATAATTTAATTTATAATTATTTATAATTTAATTTATAATATAATAATACTCTAGTCATTTTAGGGCAAATAAGTAATCAACCTGTAATTTCAATTAATTTAGAAAATAATGGAATCGAGAATGATACAGCTCCAAAAGTTAATTATGGAAACTGCCAAACTTAGAGGAAAATTCCTATCATTAAATTTTCACTATTAATTTAATAAAGATTTTTTCTTATCATATTCCAAACATTACATTAATGGTGAGCAAAACAGATATGGCCCCTGCTGTAGTGATTATAATGAAAATAAATTAATTAACCTTTAATTTCAAGAATCTTTAGGAGCAATCATTATATAAATCAAGGAAAACCAGGGGAACTATAAATTAATGAAATACAAAATACAGAAACAGTAAAATTATAAAACCAATATCTGTCCTTTCAGAAATTCAAACAAAGTAATATCAAAGTTAATCAGAAAATTCACCAGTAACATCAAAGATCAAAAGTTCCATAATTGTATGTATTGATGAGTGTCAGTTGTGTTTTCCAGATGTAGTTTTCCCTTAGTAACTATATAATAATCATTCCTATTTCTTGTTATTATTATTTTTTTTTAAGCTGGAATTCTACTTTATCTGACCCTGCCATTTTTGGGGTCCAATTTGCTTGTAGGACTTTTTTCCAACTTGTACTTTGAGTTTTTTAATCTTTGGAGCTCACATAGGTCTCCTGGACACACAAGAAAATTGGGCTCTGTTTTCTGATCTAGCTAGTCACTCTGTGTGTTTTGATTGGTGAGTTCTGTCCATTTACATTTAGGGTAATTATTGACATATGAGGCTCTGGTGCTGCTAATTTTCTTTGATTTTCTAATTCTATTTTCTTATTCTTTTTTATTTGTTTATTTTTTTTTATCTTGGCTATAGATAAGAGGATTTCTTTCAATGTTTCTTGAATGTTTCTTTCAATGTTTCTTGAAGAGGATTTCTTTCAATGTCACTTGAAGGTCTAGTGTTTATAAACTCCTTATACTTCTGTTTCTCTGGGATGACCTTTATTTCTTCATAGCTGAAGGAGACTTTTCAGGACATAGTGTTACTGGCTGGCAGTTTGTATCTTTAAGTATTTAGACTATGTTATTCTATTCTTCCTTTGCTTGTATGTTTGCTTTGGAGAACAATACATTGGGAACTTACACTACTTTCCAATATATGTGCACCAAATGAAGGGGCATCAACATACATAAGACAACAATCAATATTAACCAGCCTGAAAGCAGATATTGGCAATGAACCAATAGTTGTAGGGAAGTTCAAAACCCTACTCCCAACAATGAACAGATCAATCAAGAAGAAAATTAACAAGGAAATGTTAGTCTTAAATGAGATCACATGCACTTAATAGACACACACACACGCACACACACATATATTTTGCATTGCAGCTAAAAAAAATCTAAGTACACATTCTTATCAAGCACGCTTGAAACAATCTCTACCAGGTTAGACCACTTGGTAGGTCACCAAACAAGTGTCAGTAAATTCATGTGTATTGAGATAACATCTAGTATCTTGCCTGATCACAATGCCATATAACTAGAATAATTCACAGCAAGAAAGCAGGAATGGCTTATAATATGTGGAGACTCAACAACACACTAAACAATTAATCAAAGACAAAGGAATTGGGAATATGTACAGAAAAGAAAATCTGTTTCAAAAATGGTGTTGGGAAAACTGGACAGCCACATGCAAAATGAAACTAAACCACTATCTCCCAAATACACAAAAATTAACTCAAAATGGAAGAAAAATTTAGATTTAAAACCTGAAATCATGAAATACATAGACAAAACCATAAGTAAAATCCCCATGATGTTGGCCTCAGTGATATATTTGGAGACTTGACACCATAGCAAGATAAATAAAAGTAAAAATAAATAAGACTATGTCAGACAAAAAGAAAAAAAAGCATCTGCATAGTGATAGAAACTATCATTAAAATGAATAGACATCCTATCGAATGAAAGAAAATATTTGCATATCAGACTTATGACAAAGGGTTAATATCCAATACCTATAAAGAACTCATACAACTTAACAAAAAGAAAATGAAAGGCCAATAAAGTAATGGGGAGAAAAACTAATAGAAACTTCTCTAAAAAGTTAGCCAATATGTGCTCACCATCCTTTATCATTACAGAAATGCAAATCAAATCAAAACCACAGTGATACCATCACACCTGTGAGAATGGGCCATATCAAAAATTGCAGAAACAAGTGTTGGTTAGGATATGTAAAAAAGGTATTCCTTGTACACTGTTGGTGAGAATGTAGAGTGGTCCAGCACTTATGAAAAACATTATGGAGGTGTCTCAAAATATTAAAAATAGTTACCATATGATCCAGAAATTCCATTCCTATGTAACAATTTGAAGAAGGCAAAAACACTAATTCCAAGGGATATGTGCTCTCTTTTATTTGTTGCAGCACTATTTACATTAGCCAAGTTATGGAAGCACCTAAGTGCCAAAGTACAGATGAGTGAATTAGGAAGATGTGACATACATATACAATGGAATAATACTCAGGTATAAAAATGATGAACTTTTGCCATTTGCAACAACATGGATGGAACTGGATAGGATTATGTTAAGTGAAATAAGTCAGAAGGAAATAGACAATTACTGGATGGTATTGCTCATATGTGTAATATAGGTTTTTAAAAAGTCATACCAAACCACAATAAACCCTAGAAATCTAACTGTAAAATTACGGCTACATAACTTTAGGGGAAGGGTTTAGAGTAGAAGCAGGAAGGGCCACATTGGACTATAGTGGAGAACTATGGCTGCCTTAGTGGTGATTGTAGTAAGATACATCTGAAGAGGTGGGATCCTGTATTCTTGAATCATATACAGTGTTGTAAACAAATATCACCTTCATTTTACATATATACGTGTACATACATATATATGTAAAGTTCTATAAGAAAAAGAAAAACTTCTCTTTATACACAAAATTAAGATAGGATACATATAGATACTTTGTAAAAGGATATATAAAGAGATCCAATAAACACTTTTAAGTTCATTGGTAATTAAAAGTTAAAGCAAAAATATCATATTTTCTCCCATCAAACTTACATTGAAAAATTAATGAAAACACCCAGTGTTAGTATGCTTACAGTGAGAGGTTCACACAATGGTGACAAGGTTATTGGTTCAAGATTTTTTTTTAAGGTTTATTTATTTATGCATACAAGCTGGGGTATAGGCCAGAGGCGTGGGGTGGCGAGATGGTTCACCAGAGACAGAGTGGGGAGCAGCATAGGCAGATCGACAGAAATACACTGCTGAGGGGAGCAGCAGGCGAGGCAGGAGAGGTCTGCCATGCCATGTGGGAATCTCCCTGGCCGCGTGTCAAATTCTCATAGCCGCTGCCAACAGCTCTACAGCACAGCGCTTAACCACTGTGCCACCAGGGAGGCCTGGTTCAAGATTTTTTATAGAAATTTCCCTTAGTTTTGTAGAAAATACTCTGAAATATGTATACATATATTTACATATATATATATATTTACATCTAAGATTTTATCCTAGTGATATTCATTCATCTATTTAGCCACATTAGTATTTACCACAGCATAGTTTGATAATAGCAAGAAAATAATGAAACAATATAAATCCCAGATACGGAATTGATTAAACTGTGATAGGTTTTCAAAGTGGAATATTATGTATACATTAAAAATAACACTCTAGAAGTATATTAACAATGTGGAATATGAAAAATATTTGAAATTATTAAAATGGTTTTACCAAAAACCAAGTTTATTGTAAATTTATTAGAGTTATATGCAGTATTAACTTTCATATCTATAACATACACAAAGTTGTAATTTGTAGTTTATCACTATAGGACAGGATATGGATGATTTTTATTCTTAGTACGCCCTCTAAAGAATCCAAGTATATAAATATGTTTATTTGTATTCTGTGTCTAAATTTTGGAGATCATTTTAAGCTCCTCATTTACCTTTTCAACTATGTCATTTAGTCTCCATGCAAATTTTTTTCCTCTGAGATGAATAGAGCAGTGTTTTTAAAAACTTCACTCTTTAACTCTTTTTTCCCCCAAAGAGGTTGAATTATGGATTTATCATAAAAATAGTGAAAATTATACAAAATATATTATTGAAGTAATATCGGTTCATTGAATTCTTAACATACATTTTTAAAAACGTGACTATTATTTTTCCCATCTAGTGCTCATTTGTACATAGTTAGAGTCTATTTTTGCATTCTTTGGCTTTCACTTTCCCCTCAATACTTACCTGAAAGGGGGGTCTTCTGATTATTGGTGACTTACACATTCTCAACTACAAAAAAGCAAACAAACACTTAAAACTTAGCAGCTCCCTCCAACTGCTTCTCACAAATTTGGGGAACTTGGTGGTTTACACAATTCAATGCTCAATGGCTCTTGATTTATGTTTTACATTAACTTTTGAATTTTTTTCCATTTATACTTTTCCTTATTTACATTTGAGTCATTTAATTATTATTAGCATTTTTTTCCATTGGCAACTCAAGCTGCTCTGGCTGTGGCACATTCCATGGTCACATCTGCTCCCTTTCCACAGTTACAGACCAGCGCTTGACTAGCTGGTAAAGTTAGAGAAATGGCACCATTCCCATTTTAGAGATTTTTTATTTTCGCTTGTTGTTCCAAACATGAATAATGGATTCTAGCACCTTCCTGTCGTCATACCTCTGTGCAGCCAGACACTGCACACAACTCCATACTGCTTACTAATGACAATCAGGGTGCAGCCAGGCAGGGGCACTGATGGGGAAGTATCTCTTGGGGAATTGAGAAACCTGAAAATTTTGCAGTCCCTGATAGAGAGAAAATAAAGGAATCTAATAATAATTTCATTAGTGAGTAGCATCTGAGAAAACGGAGAGGTATCTTTACACTTCATTGATCCAGTAAAATGAATTGAAGGGGCAAACATTTGGATACACCTTAAGTCCCCAAATCTCCTGTAGCAATCCCAGAGAGAGAAATGTGTGCTTCACACAGCTCTGGTCAGATGAGTAATTCGGACAGTCACAGATTTGCTTACATTTCACTCAATAGGTAACTGTAACTGGAATCTCATATTAAAGGGCATTTTTAAATTAATTTCCTTGAAAGTAAGTGAGATTGCAGGTTATGTTGGACTATCTGACAAATGCATGGCCAATGTTGTGAGTACCTGTGCCAAGAATATCTAAACCATTTTCTTTTTGAAGAAAGTTTAAATTTATTTCCTTTGTAAGTCAAGATTTCAAAGCCTGAGCTTTTAGTTGTAGTTGTACTCTAAAACTATTTATTATCTGAAATCTGGTATTTCCAAATTCCTTACTAAGAAATTTCTTAATTCTTTATTCAGTATTGATTCCCTGCTTTATGCCTCGCACAAATTTAATTGCATCAACTTTTTTCGTTTACTATCTAAAGCAGAACACCCAGAGGAATTCTGTTTTGTTAACTTTTTAAAAGGAGAGACTACATAAATTGTTCAGAATTCACCTCATATTCTTTAAAAAATATATAGAATTATTTATTTAATTAATTCCTTACCTTCTTATGCTTACCACCCTCATTCCTGCACCATTTACTTAGAAAAATCCCTTGCCCAGATTTTCATTTCCTTGGGTCAATTCACTGGATCTTAAAAAGAATCTGCTTAATGTTCTTTTGACTACACTTCTTTGTGAGCTAAGGAGTTGTGAAAAAACAATGTTTCCTCTCAATTTTCTGGAGGAAATACGCTTGCCAATAACCAGAGACACTACTTAAAAACATTAGCAATTACTAAAGCAACCCCGTTACTGCTGGTGGGAATGTGAACTGGTCCAACCACTATGGAAGGCTGTATGGCGATTCCTCAAACTGCTCAACATGGAGCTTCCATACGACCCAGCAATCCCACTTTTGGGAATTTACCCAAAGGATACAAAAACACTAATCCGAAAGGATACATGCACCCGTATGTTCATTGCAGCACTGTTCACAATAGCAAAGGTATGGAAGCAACCCAGATGTCCAAAAATAGATGATTGGATCCAGAAGATGTGGTACATATACACA
>PVIJ01004203.1:0-121303 GCA_004024925.1 Scalopus aquaticus | reverse complement strand
AGGGGAGGATAAGGGCACAAAATGGAATAGAAAAGAACACAAGTGACCATGGAGATATATTACGGGTGAATTGGTGTTGGGCTACCCAAGGGACCATGGAGATGGATCACGGGTGAATTGGTGGTGGGCTACCCAAGGAGAATACAAAATGTAAAAGACATAAATAATAATAAAAATATATATTAAAAAATAAAAAGAAGTCTCCTGTGTTGAATTTAGATGCATCCATTGCCCTGTTCAACTCAAGACAGCACCAGTATTAACCTCTTGATCCTGACTGATCTACAGTCCTGATCTTGATCTTGACTAACCTTACTTGTGTCATCACAACTACTATGTGACTACAACATGTAAGCTCCCCAGACTGACATAAATCCAAAAAATTCTGTTTCCAGGTTTCCAAAACTCATTTAAGCCTATATATAGCTATAACCATGGCAACAGCTACTATTTTGTTTTACATACATTATCTCATTTAATCTTCAAAATCACTCTATTAACTCTTACCTATACAGGATATAGTGACTTAAGAATCTTCACCTTCTATAATTACCTTCCGAGTAAGATCTTATTCATCTTCACCAGAAGTCTAAGCTCCCAGACATTTTTTTAAAAGTCCAAAATGCCATCCTCTCCTAGGAATATTGTAAAGCAATAGGTCCCACGCAAAGGTGAGAGAGGCAGAAAGAGGCAGGGGTGGGCTTGAAAGCTGAGAAGTACTGTCTTCTCCCTCTGCCCCTCTCCCTTCTAAGCACTTCCTTGTCACAAAGACTTCGCTCACCCTGTTCGAAAGATTTATCCATTGAGACCCAGCCATGACGTGTTCATGTTTGCCAGGGCTGGATGATGAGTACATAGAGATTTCATTATGCCAATCTATGTACTTTTGTGTATGTTTTAAAATCTCCACAATTAAGAGTTTACATTTTAAAAATAAGAATAAAAATTATAATATACCTAATCATTATGAATCTGGTGACCACATTATTTATATTTTAGAATCTGGATACTTAGGCTAAAGTACATTTGAATACACCTGTCCAAGAAATCACAAGATACATGCTCCCAAATTTTTATAGTAATTCATCATAATCTGCAGTCTGGATCCTGAAGATAGAGGCAAGTGGCACAACCAGGAGGAAGAGGAGGAAGAAAGTGCCCTTTTCTTTGGCAGAGGGTATGCATCCTCCCTGACACCCTCCTCCTACCTTTCAAGAACTAACTTTTAAAATATTTGTTGCATGCTTACTATAGGCTAAGGCTAGGCCACTGGGCTAGACCCAACTGGGCAGACACAAGATAAGTGAAATACAGCCCTGAGCCCTGAAGACCTTCACACTGATGTTTTCCACTCACTTCCTATTGCTACATTCCAACCTTTCTGTCTTAGTCTACAAAGTATTTCACTCCAAGATTATTTGTTTTCCTTCCTCTCTCCCATTGGCCCACTTTGGCTTGCCTTAGGGAACTCTCAAAGGGAAAGCTAAAAAAGAATTAGATTACATAAACATATAATTATAAATAAAATAACATAATGATAGCGACTCGCAGATTAGGGCTGTTTTGGAATCAGCTCCAGGAGTACAATCTACTTGTCATACAAAGCTGCTTAACTCCTTCCTCAACTGAATCTATATATTCGCTAAATGCTTCAAATTTTACTATCCCTCTTAACTCTAACTGCAGTAGCTGTGGGCATTTGGGTGCTATTATCAGTTAAAGATTCCTATTTAACATCATGAAAAAGTCACTATAATTAAAAGATTTCACTGTGACTAAGTTTTTATAAACATGATTTAAATGTAATTAAGAGAATCCTGTATTCTGTGTAGTGAATGTAAGAAGCAGCAGGTTTAATCAACCATGGAACATAGCATACCTGCATGGTTCTTCTTTTAGTTAATGTTATTTGAAAATTTTTCCACTCCCAACGCTGCTCCACCACGTGTGCAAAAACAACTTGTCCATTTCCACAGGCACCAGCGATCTGGGTGCCATCAATTGACCAAGCAATATTAAATATGCTGCCGGTGTTGGGCTTTTCTAAAGCATATGACCACTAAGGGAGAAAGAAAAATTGATACATTAAAACCATTTTTTAGTCACTGTTGAGTCATATGGGATCTCTCCCATTTGTAAAAGACTACTGTGAATGTTATTAAACGTCTAGGTGGCTTTTTCTTTAAACAATCTACCTCATGCTTGTTTGATTACTGGCCAACCTAGTAGATCCCAGAAGAGGAATGGGATGACTTCCTTTGTGGCCTGACAATTTGACAGCCAGGAGACATATCTATGGCTAGAGCTTCTTGCTTCCTCAAGATGGCTTCAAGGGGATGATTAAGGACTTCTGAACATGTTGTCAAGCAAGGTAAACATCTTTAACACTTCAGACTCCTAATCTCTGTCCTCCTGCAGAAATCTGATGGAAACCAATGGCAAGAAGGCTTTTATTTCACTAGCTAAATTTAAGATGGGTAAGAGAAAAAGATATTTGAGTAAAAGAATTCATTGTTATTGAAATTTTGGATTTTCAAGGATTTGCCCTTTAATATTGGTTGCTCATTCCAAAAAGGTAATTATTTTTCTGTCTTTTCTATTTGTCTTTTACGACTGTTTTTAAAACTCGCTGCTTGAGTAATGTAGAATTGGTTGAATAATGTAGGACTTTTCCTTCCCAAACCTTTTGGTGAAAAGTGAGTTTTGGATATTTGTGAAGCTAGCAGTAAGTGAAGGACTCTTTGGCTTTAAGAATTTGTCAAATAAAACAAACAAAAAATGCTATTGTTTAGTATCATGAACTCAACTTTAACATATCTGACGTGTTTTAAATTAGTCCAATTTTCACCAACTGTATCCTCTTCAAGGTGGTTCTTTTAGTCTTTTTGACAGAATCTTGTAGTCTTGATCAATTTCCTTGTTTTCTAGTATGACAAAATGTTCCAAATTCAGGCTTACATTTCCTGACCAACAACTGGAATCAGTCTTTTCTTCAAAGAGCTGATTTTATGAAATGTAGAAAATGGTATTTAGAGAATACTCACAAATGCTAGCAGTGTCACTGTTGACCATTACTTCTACTTTCCTAAGTTGATCATTACTTTTCTAAGCCTATTAGTGGACAGAACTAGGAAATTTTTTCATGAACTGAAATTGTTACTTTTGATCCAAATGCAGGAACTGTAAGATTTTCACCAAAGGAGATACTCAGTATCTCCTTTCAGCTAGCCAAAAATATTTATTCTTAAGAGTACAAATCTACTCAGAATAATATTAACACCATAAATGATTACAAGAAAGTTTTAATTTTTTTATTCCTTTGCCCTTAAGCTTATTTCATGAAAAAAAATAACTTTACTGAGATACAATACATATTATAAAATCCATCTTTTTAAAGTATAGACTTTAGTGGTTTTTGGTATAGTCAGAGATATGGAACCATCACCACTATCTGATTTCAAACATTTTTATCACCACAAAGAGACACCCATACCCATTAGCAGTCACTCCCATTTGCCTTCTCCGACCCCAGATCCTGGCAACCACCAATCTACTTCCATTTTTTATTTTGGCCATTTCACATAAATGGAGTAAGACATTACATGGCCTTTTGTAACTGGCTTTTTTACTTATTATAATGTTTTCAAGGTTCATGGATGTTGTAGAATGCATCAGTACTTCATTCCTTTTTATTGCCAAATAATATTTACTGCAGATATAACATTTTGTTTCTTCATCATTTGCTGGACCTTTTTGTTCGTTTTTAGGGTTTTGACTATTATGAATAATGTTGTTATGAACATTTGCGTATAGATTCTTGTGTGAACATATATTTTCATTTCTCTGGGATACATACCCAGGAGTAGAATTGCTGGGTCTATGGCAACTCCATGTTTCACATTTTGGGAAACTGCTAAACTATTTTCCAAAGTGGCAGAGCTATTTTGTATTGATTCTGCACTGTGAGTCCAAGAAGCAGACAGTAAAATCACTTACAGTCATTCAGAATAGCTCCTCATTTGCTAGTTATACAAACAACTAAAAACACAATTAGGCTGGTTTGTTTCACTTCTTTTAAATTGAGAAATACTTGACATGTAACATTATATGAATTTCAGGTGTATAACAATGATTTGATAGTGGTATATAGTGAAATGATTAAAATAAGTCTACTTAATACCCATCACCATACATAGTTTCAGATTTTTTTTATTTGAGGTACCAATGTTTAAGATCTACTTTTTTTTTTTTAAGATTTATTTATTTTTGCATACAAACTGAGATGCAAGCCAGAGGTGTGGGGCGGTGAGAGGGTTCACCAGAGACAGAGTGGGGAACAGAACAGCAGATCAACCGAAATACTTTTTTAAGCAACTTTCAAGCATGCTATACCACCTCCAGCAACCACCTCTGTTCTTTTATTCTATGTGCTTGATTTCTTAAAAAGATTCCACATAGAGACTATACAGGATTCTGTTCTTTTTTTTTTAATGGCTGAATAATATATTCCATTATGCATATGTAGTATGTGTACACACACACACACACACACACACACACACACTTTCTTCATCCACCATCCACTAATACTTGGGATACTTGGGTTGGATACTTGGGTTGGTTGTTTCCATGTCTTTGCTACTGTAAGAAATGCTGCAATGAATATGGAGGTGCATAGATCTTTTCAAGTTATTGTTTTTGTTTCCTTTGTATAAATACCCAGAAGTAGAATTGTTGGATTATATAGTAGTTGCACCTTTTATATGAGGAACCTCCATGCTGTTTTTGATAGCTGCTGCACCAATTTAGATATGCACCAGCAATGAACAGGATTCCCTTTTCTTCACATCCTCTCTAACATTTATTTTTGAGTTTTAGGAATTGTTTTTTAAAAAAAAATCAATTTTGCTTTATACTTACAACAACAACAAACACACACACACAAAAAAAAAAGTGTAGTCAAAGAAGTCTAATTTTTATCACCGGTCTCAACCTCCTTCTCTCCTTCCCCTAGAGAAAACTATTTTTTATTGTCTTATCCTTACATCTTTCGTCAATAAGTGTGTACAGAATCCAGAATTTACCAAAAAAAAAAAAAAAGACATACTAATATGTCTAACAACATGTCATACATTACTTAGTGTAGCATATGTATATACTATGTCCCCTTGTACTCCTTGTACTCACTCAGAATTGGGCCCTATTGAAATTTCATTCTGTTTTCAGCTGCCATTCTCAGACTCTGGTATTTGTTTCAGTCTCAGGTATTTAACGGTGACTTGGGAGTTCTTTTCATGTGGTCTCAGAAGGCTGGTTGCCTTTCCACTGCCTCCTCACACAAATGCTGATACCATGTGTACATCTTAATGGTAACTGGGAAAACGACTTGTATTCAGGGGCCATTTAGGGAAATAGTATCACCTAGTTTTGCTAGTTACTGTCAGTGGATTTTGGGTTATGGTTTCTTATTTTCTGTCTATGGAGAGATTTGAGAACACTCAAAACTATGCCACTATACCCAACAACAAGGGTAAATCTCAGATACACGGTCGAACAACCCCCATCTTTAATGCCAGCAACAGCAGGCTAAATTGCTTATATTTTGAATCTCTCTTACTCCTTCATCCTCTAATGCAGCTGGGAAAGATAATCTGCTTTTAAGGACTCACTGCGACTAGAGTGGGCCAACCTGGGCAATCCAGGCTAGTCTAGCCATCTGGAGGTCTATACTCTAATGGCATCTGCAAAAAGTCCCTTTTGCCATTTAAAGTAACATATTCACAGGTTCTAGGGATTAAAGCATGATAAAAGTATAAACACAAGAAACACTTTTTAAAATTAGTTTATGGTTTGGGCTTTGAAAGGTTTATTCATAATTAAAAAGAAATTAAACAATAATTTGACCATGTTGCCAAGCAGTAGCAGGATCTTGGTCTTGTTTATGTTACTGAAATACCAACTATATCTGAAAGAAAACATTCTACAATTTTTTTTTTGGAAAGAAAAAAAGAACCAAAATGGGCTTATGAAATCGAATAAAATATGCTTGTGGATTGTACAAAAGACATTTAGATTATGGGTAAGAAAAAAAAGCTATCATTTTGAAGAAAATTTCCTGACAGTGTGAAAAGTTAAACTATGAGATAGAATCTTCCTCAGAAAATATAGGGACCTCTTAGCATACTTAGGGGAAAATCCTTAAGGGGCAATTTTAAATTGCTCAAATCCATAGTACCCAGTAGATGATACTGCAACTAGTAAACTAGATACGGCTTATTGGTCTGGAAAAATCTATAGGATTCTTAAAAAGGAAACACTTTAAAGACAATGAAATAAAAGGAAAAATATCTTAAAAATCAAAATAGAGGATTTAAGTATATTTACCTCTCTGGCAAAAACAAATCAGAATGTGTGAATGCTGGAGTTTGGTTTAGGAGTTATTTACATACAGAAGACACTCTGAGAGGTATTTTTGAAGAGGAAACTGCGCACTTCTCCTCCAAATGGAGGTGGGGACACAGTGACACATGGTGTATAAGGAGTCACACTTGAACTGATCCATGTGCAAGGGGAGCCTCTTCGTGATTTTGGCATACCCCTATCTAGTCAACATTTGTTCAACAAAAGTTTTGTGCTTCTGGACAGAGAGAATTAAATTTAGATTTTTAAGAACCAAAATCAGAAAAACACCAGCAAATTCAAATTTGTACTCTTGATAAAAAATAACATAATCTTTGATGATTAAAAGAAGGGCTTTTTGGTTTCTAAGTTGGGCAACCACAGAGAGGAAGTTTACTTTAACCAAGTTTAGTCTCATCCAAAATAAGTACAGATATATCTGAAATTTTACCATTATCTATTCTTTAATCTCTTACAACAATTAAAACTTTTTCCATTAAATAACTGTTATTTAATTATCTTTACCTATCAGAACTCTCAATAGGCTAAACTAGTTCAAAAAGGCAAGCACAGATGTTAGTTTTTGAACAGCCAGAACATCACATGGATCTTAGCACATGTGAGTATTTGTTGAATGGATGAATGAAGAAGGAATGAATGAATGAACCTGTGTCCTTAGGGAAGCCTTCCTCTCCAGAAAGCAACCACGACTTTAACCAAACTCAACTTTTAAAATAGAACAACCCAAGAACAATTTATAAGTCAAAGATTTAGAAATGTTTAATCTAACTTTCTCAAAAACATCAACATGATTATATTTAATACAACATGTTACATTAGTTAAGCTGGGTCATTAAAAACCAAAGCACTATCTTTTATCTATCTGATGATCCAATAAAGTATAACATATGAATATTCACTATGTTAGGTGCTGGTTTTTAAAAGATTAAAAATAATTTCTGTAAATTCTGTCATGGAACTCTGATCTTGTATTGCTTGCAGTGCCTCATAGTATGAAAGAAGGTACAGTTCCCTTAATTTATGGTTTATACTTTATAGCTTCTAGCACAGATCAGTTTGTAGCAAATCTTAAAATACAATTCCAGTTTTCATTATAAAAGTGGAAATTTATTCATATAATAAGAAGCCCTAGAAAATTAAACTGAGAACTTTTGGCAAATTAAAGTGGCTTTAAAATACAAATGGCAACTACTAGCCTAGCTGCCTCCCTAGTACATTGTCCAGGACCTGGTGCTGTTACTGTCTGAGAGTCCTGGCAGACAGGTTTATTCAACATAACCCAACTATAGCCGTATTAGACCGCATAGGAGCACTAACTATCGATAGCTGGCCCAGAGACTTCCCTGGAGGTGTTTCAATTTAGGACTAATATTCTTATCTCAATCTGGCTGCCTACTTGAATACAGGAGATGTACACTTGAGAGCTGTTAACACTAGTTCCTTTCCAGCAATGCAAACCCTGGGGAAGAGGAGCGTTAGTTCCCTGGGAATGAAAAAAAGGACAGGGATATGCAGACAGGAACAGAGGCAAAAGACACAGAGAACAATCTCTGTATTCTTAGCACTATACTTTTCTGATTTCTGTGGCTCAAGTCCATCCTTACCCTGGTTTTTAGAAGCTACCCCTTTCACCTTATAGCCAATTTTTTTTTCCTTAATGGTTTCTGCTACTTGCATTTAATTATAGTAAAATGTAGGGTAAATCTGAAGTTACAGGATCAGTCACACTTCTCCAGCACTGCTTGAGTTTTTCCCACTTCTGACATGTCCTGTGCAGGACTGCCTCTTCCTATATGACAACCTTATATTAAAAACAACAACAACAACAACAACAACAACAGGGGCCTCCCTGGTGGCGCAGTGGTTAAGCGCTGCGCTGTGGAGCTGTCGGCAGCGGCGATGCGAGTTCAATGCCCGGCTGGGGAGAGTCCCACATGGTGCGGCAGGCCTCTCCTGCCTTGCCCGCTGCTCCCGTCAGCAGTGTATTTCTGTCTATCTGCCTGTTCTGCTCCCCACTCTGACTCTGGTGAACTCCCTCACCACCCCACGCCTCTGGCCTGTACCCCAGCTTGTATGCAAAAATAAATAAATCTTTAAAAAAAAAAAAAAGAAACAACATACTACACTTCTCCTGCAAGGAAGCAAGCATTATGTCTAGTTTCCATGGGAAAGGTATTGTAGAATTGTGGACTTGAGAGGTGAGCACACAGCCCAGCCCTTTTATTTTGATGATGAGGAAACTGAAGGCTCAGAAGAAACTTTAACTTTGTAATTCACCACTGGAGTCTTGACTCCAGCTCTCCACAACATGCTAATATGCTAACTACTCCCACATTAAAGTAAAATAAAATCAGCTTTCATTGTAGACAGTACTACAATATGGAGCACAACTGAGAATGCATCTATAAAATGTTGCCCAATTAAAAGATATCACATTTCTTTTTTTTTTCTGTATCCTATCAAATTGTTTAGGCATGCAGATTATTTCCTGACAGAGAAATAAGAGATACTTTAACTAAAAAAAGTAACTTTACTATAGCAAATTTTAAAAGTACTTCCTAAATGCAAACCTCACCCTTGTCTTCAATACTTCTATATAAATATACATTATAATGATCCTCAAAAATATCTCTTTAACCAAATTGGGTGAATTCCATTCATAAAAGTATATATTTGCAAATTAAGTTTAGGTGGAAGCAAAAGCAGACTCAAAATTTGTTATATTTCTTTTAGGCACATTAACTGATTTTTAAGATCAATATTCTCTCTCACATACCAGGAATTACAGGCTCTCTTAAATTGTATATGTTGACACATATAATTCACAATGAAAAGTTAAATGTAGCAGCAGTAAGAGCAATAAGACAGATGACGAATCAGGCAAGGGTTTTAATTGAATGGAAGAATAAATGAACTGAAGAAAATCTTTATTATAAAGACTAAGTGAATATTCAAGAATAGAGAAAATAAGAATGGCAGTGGTTCTCTCACACACTAGCGCCACCTGCCGATGAACAAAAGCAACAATGTCAATTAATTGAAAGTGCAGCCTTTTAATTAATTAGATCAGATCTAATTCCTTGAATCCAATGTAATACAATGCAACTCACTAATATATTTTGCTTATTTATTATAATAATTGTTAATTTGGAAGTTTCTGCTTTACATAATTAACTAATGCGTTTCTTAAAAATCAAAGGTAAAAGTAAAATCTATTATGGAATCTAGGGGGAAATTACGGTACTTGTGTTTATAATTTTTATTCTATAATTTTCTTGTACCATAATTTATTTTACTGACCACTCAATAATCTACATTTAGTTTACATGAGATATTCACTGAACATTTTACCTAAAATAATAATATCCAACTCACCCAGGTTTATTTTTTACAGCATTTATTACCACTTAACACATTACATTTTGTTTATTGTTTTATGGTCTTTCATCTGATTGGAATTAAAACTCACAATAGTTGGGATTTTGTTACCTATATTGCTAATCATGCATTGGCTCACTTTTGTGGACTGTGGTTCAAGTGCCAATTTCATTTTCAAAGCCGTCAATCTATTCTCCAAAATAGCTATCTGCCTATTTTTGATTACCCTCCAGTCTTCAAGTAATTTTTTCATTTTTGTCTAGAGTGTATAGGGACTCATTGAGCTATGGGATCTTACAAACTATTTAGGGAGTCAAAAACAATAGACATAAAATTAAAATGGACAGCATAAGAGCACAACACATTGTGAAAATGAGAGTACATAGTCTACAGACTTAGAATCATCAGTAGGAAATCAGATGAAAATTAGATGTTCTGATCAAATATCCTGAGGTTATAACTAAGACAGATTCAGGTAAAAGTTAGAAAGCAGGTCAATGAAAGTGTGAGATTATCTTTGAAGGTATCAGGAAATAAAATAAAAAATGAAGTTAAACATGAGAAAGATATTAAGGAATGGGAAGAATAGACAGAAGGTGAGTGGCAATATTAGTGAGCAGTGTTCAACCTAATGTGAGCCTGGGTACAAGTTAGGGAGATGGGAGGGGAGGGGAAAGACCACATAGAATTGATGACACTAGGTTTCCTTAGCTAAGGACTTTATGCAATTAACCAGAAAAATTAACAGATCATTTAAAAAGCTCTAAAAATTTTAAGTTAATTGTCTCATTTTCCACTGAGGAAAATAAGCCACAGTAGAATTATGGGAGTTCCTTATAGTTATGGATAGTATAGAGTAGTCCCACTCAAACTCTTTTTGTCATATAATGCTGAGGCTTCTGGAAGATGTTGATAAAACAACTCATTCTTTAGATTGAACTTGTCTGTTTTTGTATGAAGGAAAACATCTCACATACATTCAAACATGAATTCTTTGGTTTTAAAATGACCACTTTAAAATTTAATTTCAATTCCTTACATAAAATATGCAAAGTTTTTGTATGAAAAATATTGACAGTTTTTTTAAAAAAGTTTAAAACTAAACTCTTTATATTGATTGGGCATAAGTTTTAATATATTAACAACTTCACAAACTTTCACATCATGCATAAGTATTTCCAGAAAGACAAATAGTAAAGAACATGCTCATTCTTCAAACTTAAAAGAGTTGTACAGTCCCCCAAATTTGGAAATGATTGAAACAAGACATGAAGACAAGTCAGAAAGATACAAGCACGTTCAATGAAAATGTTTGTTAAAGAATAAGAACTGGGTGTGTTGTGCATTACCACACGTCTGACGACACACCTGTGACTGCTCACCACCGGAACTTACCCCAGTCTTATCACACAAGCGTAAAGTATGAAAGGATCCAACAGCAAATAATTCTCCATCTGGAGCCCATGCAACTGCGGTAATGGGATGCTCATGAGGTTGTGAATTGTACAGAGGGCGCCCATAACTATCCCACACCTACAAAAGCAAATTTTAAAAAGTATTTTACCAAGGAAAATACAAAATGTAAAAGATATAAATAACAATAAAAAATATATATTTAAAAAAAAGAAGAAAAAATCTTTTAGCAGTCACCACATTATTACAAACAAGCATGTCCTCCAGTAAAATAAACAGTAAGGAGTTAGAATCATCACTTTATGCTGTCAGCAATGAAATATCTTTATTATCACATGAGATAGATAAAAGCTGTATTTCTTTTTTTTTTTTGGTCTTAACATTGTTTTTTTATTATATATACACATACATAGAGTTACTTTATGCACAATTACCGTTTCTTTCAAACAATCAGACCAAGTTGTTTTATTGTCAATCTTCTTCAAAAAGATTCAGGTATTTGTGCACTTCATAGATCATCAAAACTTGAAACTTTATTAATGATTTCAATTTTGAAGTCAGACACAATTCAAAATATACGTGAACTATGTAAAGGTGATAAAAGTGAGCTGGAAGAAACCACAGAATACAGAACAAGAAACTGTATTTGTTTGCATCAAAGTGACAATGGGAATAGCAAATGTGTACATCTCGTAACTCTTTTCCTGCACTGGGAGAGGCTGCTGAACATCTTGGGTGAATGCACAGGTGGGTGGGCAAGCAGTCATGTGACCTGCTGGAGACTTCACCAAAGGCTCATTTCTTTTCCATATCACCTTGCTTGGGTTCTTGTTTCAATCTGTGATCCACCAGGGAAGCCTGGATTGCATCATCAGCCAGCACGGAGCAGTACAGTTTCATAGAAAGACAGAGCTCCTTGGCGACAGCTGTGTTTTAGTGGTTAAGGCTCTTCCACTGCCTCCATGTTCACCCATTCGGGGCCTAATGAGCAGGAAGCAATTACAGAACCAGCCAAATGTTTTTTAAACCTGGCATCCACAATCTTCCCCTTTTTAGCCACTTGAATCTGTAATTGTATCACCTCACTACATGCTACATTGAGCCCTCACCAAATCCAGTTCCAACATTTTCAGATGTCTTGTCAAGGCAATCCACATTTCCAGCATTTTCATAATGATTAATAGTGTTCTGAGACAGAGGTGGGCAGGAGCTGATAATTCTGAGCCAGCAGGTACAGGTGCTGGGGCAGTAGGTCCAAAGCCCCCATCTCAGACGGTGCTGTCCAACAGGCCCCATAGCCAGCATGCCCCAAACCTACATCTGTTGAAACCTAAATATCTTCAAAAGATTTTTATGATATATACGACATATCGATAATTTTCAAATTTTACTAAATTTGAGTAATAATAGAACCAATGCATTTTAATTCCTTTTTAATTTAATAATAAAAATCTGAGGTGTAGTTTTTTGCATAAATTTGTATGCATAATAAGTATCAACTTTTCCTAAATCAACTTTTCCTAAAAGTACTTATTTCAATTAAATTTCCCCTAACTATAGTCTTCCCCACAAATTATTCTTGTCTTTAGTTGATCAATATTTAGTGAACCAGTAAGATTGATTTTTTAAAACTTAAGTGAATTGATTTCAATTGAGTTTCTAAAACTAGTAGTCATATTTATGTTGCTTCTTACTAAATCGGATTCTATAGGTCAATTAGGCCAATGAGAAAGTCAACATGTTAAAATACCACTTCTATGATAAAATAACAATTTGCTTCATTATTAAAAGTCAAAATACATGGCTAAAGTGAAGGACTAAAAGAATCACCTTACATGTGAAATACTTTTCACCTAAATTGTATTTTCAACAAGATGATAAACTCAAACATTACATACCTTATATTTACAGTCTTCTCCAGCAGATAAAATAAGATCATTGACTGAGTTCCAATCTACTTTTAAAATAATGCCATCGTGAGCTTTCCACTATAAGAAAAATATATTAATTAAAACTAAGAACACTAGGCCTCCCCGGTGGCGTTCGACGCCCAGCCGGGGAGAGTCCCACATGGCGCGGCAGACCTCTCCTGCCTTACCCGCTGCTCCCCTCAGCAGTGTATTTCTGATCTGCCTGTTCTTCTACCCACTCTTGTGAGCCCTCTCGCCACCCCACGCCTCTGGCCTGTACCCCAGCTTGTATGTATAAATAAAAAATAAATCTTTAAAAACAACACAAAAAAAAACTAAGAACACTAAAAATTTTTCTCTATAAGACATTTTGCCTCTTTCTGAAGAGTCTCTTTTCCTCTCCTTGATGATTACCATCTTACTTCCATAGCCATTATAATTATCTTATTTGCTCTTTTAATATCTAATTTATATTCATGAAAGCAACTACATTATAATATCCAATACATAGCTTAAATCCTTATAAGTTACCTCAGTTGCCTGAATTTTAGAAGGAAAGATCACTTGATACTGAATGATTGTCCAAGCTTGACATGGAGTAAATTACTAGTCAAATACAAATCTTGTTCTCCTTTATATGGGTGCTCCTATTACTGACATTGCTTTCATTCTTGTTTTCTATTTTTTTTTTATACTTCTACTACATGAACATCTTCTTCAGTACTCTCTTTATCCTCTTCTGCAAATTCTCCTATGCTTCACTCTTCATGTCTCTGGAGTAGTTACTAAACTACAGAGACTCCTCAACTTCATTTAACACTATAACAAAATGGTGTTTCCCACACATTTATAAATTCTATTTGTATATAGAATACATATCCATCCCGCCCAGAAACTGGCAATCAGAAAGCAAGCCTGGATGTCTCCTGTTCTTAAATATGATTTTTGTGTCCATTTAGCTATTATCACACAATTAAAAGCTCTTTCACCATGTTTAAGCATAAAAATAAAGCTGAAAAAGAATTTTCCTTGCAGACTGTAAGATATGTTTTAACATTGGAACCAATTAACTTCATAGCATACCACTTCCTCCCCCCCGGCCCCCCGCCACTGCTTGTGCCCCCTTGTCCCTTCCCCTTCCCCTCCTTCCTCACCTCAGAACCCTCAGGTTGTTTATTGATGTCCACTAGTTTCGGAAAGGGTTTTATGTTGTTGAGTTATCTGCTATGTAAATGTGAAATAGATATTTTCATTGTTTCTGACTTACACTGCTGCACATAAATTCAAACAGTGACCAATTTCAAGGGCTCTTTTTATAGCCTCTTACCAACCTATTACACTAAATAAAATATTAAATTTGGATCAAATAAGTCTAAGAATAAATAATAATTCAGAGCCTACTTTATTCAAGGTATATAAAAATATACTCTCAAAAATAAATGCTTTCATAATTAATGCTTATTTAAAAGCAATATATTCTCACAATTTACTATCAAGTTAATCCAGTGTCCTGGAATAAACTGTCAGAACAAATGTAACAAATATACAGATCTATATCGATACATACAAAGAGATTCTCAAGAGTTTTATTTTAAAACTATAAAAATTAATACTTGCATATTCAAAAGTTATGAACAAAATACGATTTAAATTTTCCTTATACTATAACTTAGGGCATGAACATATACATTACTTGTATTTATAAATTATAGGTAATGCATAGATAATTTTTAATTATTTCTTAATGTATTAGACATTTTGTAAAATTCCTCTGAATAAGAAGTTCCTTGAAGGCAGGAACTAGGTTTCGTTTGACTTTGAATATCTCACACCTAGCATAGTGCCCAGTATATAGTAAGTATGCACAACATTTGCACTGTATGAATAAATAAACAAAAGAGTCCTACTACAAAATTAAATTCTGGGTCCTGAGAAGAATCCCTTAAAATAAATGGTCTTAAAATAAATAAGGTCTTAAAATAAATGAGGTGTACTTTTGAACTATGTTCTACAAGCAAGAATTAAGCATTCCTTTTTTGTGGATAATCCAAATTTGCATATGTGTTTATACCCCAGGAGAACTGCTGCAGTTTCAGTTTTCTAAGCGGAATAGAAAACTTGCACTAAATTACTAATTATATATTTTTTTAAAGATTTATTTATTTATGCATACAAGCTGGAGTGTAGTCCAGAGGTGAGGGGTGGTGAGAGGATTCACCAGAGACAGAGTGGGGAGCAGACCAGGCAGATAGACTGAAGTACACTGCTGAGGGGAGCAGCGGGAGAGACAGGAGAAGTCTGCTACACCATGTGGGAAGCTCCCTGGCCATGTATCAAACCTGTGCTGCAGTGGCTCTGGATAGCTTCCTAGTGCTGCAACTTAACCCGTTGTGCCACCAGGGAGGCCCCCTAATTATATTATTTTAACTCCTCTCCTACACTAGCTGAATGTTGGCAATAGATACTCTTTTCGTTTTCTCTACTACCTCCTGGCCCAAAAGTTCCACTGAAGCACTTAACTATAATTTATTAATGGTGATATAAGCATATCCCTGAGTTTCATTATGTATAAATTAAAAGATTCATTTGGCCTTTCTTGCATAATTTCATAGCAGATTTTCAAATTGTAAGTATTATGGAAGGACTTTGATAAAAGGCAGTAAGAACTAGTACTCAGTTTCTTCCCTTTCCCCAAACGTTTTACTCTAGTTGCCTAAGAGGAAGGGCTTGTATCTTTTTTAAGATTTATTTTTTACTTATTTATGCATACAAAAACTGGGGTGTAGACCAGAAGTGCCAGTGTGAGAGGCTTTACCAGGGACAGAGTGGGGAGCAGAACAGGCAGAGCTACTGAAATACACTGCTGAGGGGAGCAGTGGGCGAGACAGGAGAGGTCTGCTGAGCCAAGTGGATTGGCTGGTGAAAGCTTGATAGTGCTGAGACTTAACCCCTTGCATACCAGGGAGGCCCCTGTATCTCCTATTTGTTTGTCCCACAGTTCTTAGCAGTGTTTGCACACAGTAAATGCATGTTGACTATGTGAAATATATAATCCACATAGAAGTTACTAATATGGAACCTCAAAATTATTTATATTGTCTCTTTCCTCCCCCAAATCCATAACTACTCAGTTGTTAAACTTTTATACCTGCCATAGTCTGCTAGTCTACAGCACGAAGTCCTTACTCAGGACCTACTTGTTCTACATCATTTTTCTGCCCTCTCTGATTCAGATTTATTAGGAAGTGACTTGTACATAGAGATCACAAAATAACTCACAATAACATCAATAACAACAACTACTCTACATTGAGTACTTACTGCATGTGTGCTCTTAATATTGCATGCCCTGTGCCCTTTGCAATTTAACTCATTCAGTCCTCAACATGATACTATCCAGAAAGAATTAACATCACAAATAAGGGGCCTCCCTAATGGTCTAAGCACTATCACCACTATGGCCTGAGTTCAATCCCCAGCCAGATGCACAGTGGACCTCTTCTGTCTGGCCTGTGGCTCCTCTCAGCACTGTATTTCAGTAAATCTGCCTGTTCTGCTCCACACTCTGTCTCTGGTGAGCCTCCCCCCCTCCCCGCCACTTCTGGGCTACACCCCAGTTCTTCTATGCGAAAATTAAAAAACAAAAACAAAAACATCACAAGTAAGAGAGAACAAAGACACGGAGAAATTTCCTATTTCATAAGTCACATATAGGTGAGGGAGCATTTGCATTCAACCTGACTAACTTCAAAGTCTATTTTCTTATTATCCACACTACACAGTGTCATTATTAAACTATGGAGAAAATGATTTAATAATTTTAAGCATTACAATGATTCCTCCCTCCACAGTAAAAATTCTAAAAGAATGATAAAATCTTTGAGAAAATTCAAGAGTATTGAACAGATAATTGTGACAAGGAGATGATAGTTATTATGATGGTTAAAAAAAAAAGCTAAGCAAGCTCTTAAAGTTTTATAATTTAGTCCTGTTATGTCTCTAATCTATACATTTGAAGCTGACTCTGAAATTTAAAGATGCCTACTGTGCCAAATGATGTGACAGTTTAGCAACTCAAAATACACTTATGATATACCGGTCTAATGGAGTTAGAATAAGGGGAAAGTGAACCTTGTTAGAAACATAATTAGACATTCTCTGTTCTATAATAAAAGCTGTTAAAACCAAACACTTAGAAGCTGCAGACTATAAAAAGACCACCCAGAAGAAAGGGACTTCTAAGAAAGTGACCTCTCACTTAGCAGTTCCTAGATCCTGATAACAATTTACAAATGCCCGAGAAGTACCTGTAAAACTTTAGCATTTGGTTGAAGAGGTTTAATGATTAGCTGCTTGCCTGCAGTATAAAGAACTTTTTCTGAATCAGGGCCCCAAGCTACTGAATACACTGGTGCTCCTGTAAAAGGAAAAGAAAAAAAAAAAAAAACTGAGAAACTTTAATTGTTACAAAAAGGGAGATTGCTAAGAGGATCAAAAAAGCAATGTGGGTTATTTCATTTCTTCCTTACCAATGGTCTTTTCAAACTACAGTACAACCTGATACTGAATTTCAGACTTGGGTTAATATTGATCATTGAAAATCTACTGTGTGCAACTAACAAATTCTATTTTTAACTAATTTTCTCCTTGTTGAGAAAGCATGTAGTTTTTAGGAATTCAAGATAGTGTTATTAAAATACATAAAATATACTTCATTACTTTGAGACATAAAAATGTATCCAAAAAGCAATGATTTACCATTTCCTATCAAGAGACAGTGTTTAAACAGAATCAATGCATAACCTGACTTAAATTTTTCATACAAAATTACACAGGTATACCCAACTTACAGATTAATTTCCATTTCTGATGTTTCTATATGTAACAGAAACTTCCCATCATCTGCTGCTTAAGCAGTAGTGTACTCTAGATGAAAATCACCCTATCCCAAAGTGACCTCTCCCTCTCATCTGTGAATTTGTAAATGGCAAATTAGAGATCCGATTAAGGAAAGTTCTGTTATCTATCAAGTGTGATTTCTGACTGATAGTTAGACTAAGACAGGTTCAAATATTCTATAACCAGAATAAAGCTGACTTTATTTCCAGAGGAAGATATAAATTTATTTTACCTACCACCTACAAATTAAATTAAATTTCATTGTTTTCAATTTTCTAGGATAGGAATTTAGAGATGATTTTTTTTTTTTAGCTCAGTTGCTTTCTGGAGGATGATATGTAAGTCTAGTATTTTAAAACTATCCATTATAAGCATTAAATTATTTGTACCCCCAGACAAGGTAACAGTCTGGTCTACTTATTCATTAGAAAAATGAGTCGGGATTTAAAAAATAGATTGATGAAATATAAACCAATTGATATTTATAAAGTCAAGTTTTTAAAAATTATTTAGGACTTCTAAATTAGATTATATAGCAGTTGACTTTCTGTGAATGAGTAAATCATCTAGGAATTTACATTCTCAGTAAAATGTAATCTTAGTCTAAGGACTTATTTATGGCAATTGATAAGATTTAATTATTTATTTAATGAAAACACAATTGATGCTGATCAATAGGAAGTAGTTAGGAATCAAGAGGGAGTAAACTTCAGTAAGACAAAAGCTTGTATTCAAGAGGCACTCAACTCCTTTTATACAGTTTTCTTCCCAACTAGGTATAGGTCAACTGTGAGCAAGTCTCAGTGGTTTATAGAATTTAAAGTCTAGTTTAGACCAAGTCCAGACAATCCACAAGCATGTCTTCCACATTTGAGGTTAGATACAATATTGGCTCTAAACATCCTGTTCAGTCAGTTCTGTTCGCTCATTAAGGACTGTACTACATCAGAGGAACCTACAAATGGCCAACGAGAAGGCATATCTCAGAAAGCACTCTTTCAGACTGGTAAGTACATGCTCTTGGAATATTTGCTGGGAATAGCTTCAAAAGTAAATCTCCAAATGAACAGAGTTCAGCAATAATAAGCTCCCCAGAAAATATAAATCAAAATTTCAGATATTTCAAATGTGGTATTTGAAGAGGACTTGGAAGGAAAAGGGAAGGAAAGCTTACTTGACAGGAGGTAGAATTATAGGTGCTTCTTTTCTTCCCCATTATTAGAGTTGTAATTATTGTGCAAAAAAGTAAATCAGTATATTTTAATTGTAGACTATCAAATATTCATGAATATACTCAGCAAAATTACAGTTTCCTAAGGTGTATACTAAACAATGACAAACATCTACCCTCAAGAACATAATTCAGTAAATACAACTCCCATTGAGTTATACAGGAAGTGCCTTTAGTCCTTTAGCTGTGGTAAAAGGCACAGTTGGGGTACAGGATGAACTAAGGACACTTCTGTCCTCTAACATTGAATTTGTGGCTCCATTAAGTCAGCTGTGTATTAGAGTACTAATCTTCCCTTGAGACATGGAAATTATTCATGAAACAATTTTTTAAACAACAATGTTAAAGAAACAAGTAAAATAACATAGTATAAAACAAAATAAACTTAAGGAGGAAAAATTTAATAAATCATTTCCTACAGCATGTAATTTTTAACCACATTCCTTCAATCAAAAAACAAATATGGAGTAAAGATAAATAAGCAACCACACATAAGTAAGAGCAATAGCTGTCTTACTATTATTAGTTCAATCTTCCTAGCCATTAATAATCAAAATAGATATAACATCAAGAATTAGGGGTAGTCTTCAGTATACCTATCCCTTATAGCTTATAATAAAATATTAAGTTTGAAACTACTGTAGGTCTGAATGTTTTCTTTTCCAATAGGAGGTATACTACTTAGCTACACAACTCCCCACATGGGTAGTTCAAATGAAGGTCATTATTGAAAGTGTATGAAATACATCCCATAACATCTGAAACAAATCCACAATATTTAAAATGTCTCTAAAAACATATTTATTAAAGCACTGAATTACTTCCAATGTTACACTTCACGTTGCAAAGTATGGAAAAAACAAGTTTAGTCTCCAGACTGAATAACTTTAAAACAAAAAGGTTAGTAATTTATGTAAGAAGATGTTATTAATTTCATTATTAACAAAAAATGGATAAAAACAAAAATTGCTTTACATAGTTATATAATTTCTTGCTTTTTATGTTGGGAATTTTAATTTATGCTCCATTTCAGTTAAGACACTCAGAAAGATCTTGTTTTTCTGACTTTGTACACTAAGATCATGTGACCTTTTTGACATTTTTTAAGAAACCACATGCACCTGGGTTTGTGTTAAATGTCAGACCCTTATCTCTCTGTAAAACAAATTATCTAAATTCTTTCAACCTATTGAAGGCATTTTAAACCACAGAAGAGGAGACAAAAATGTATTTCAATTGTTTTAAGGAAGTACATGGTCAAATATACCATGTTTTTCACATTCATACTAAAAAGTATCCCCTAAAAATGTTGTTTTGCATGTTTTTAAGAATGCTTTTGAACAAACTCTTCAATATTTTGATGAAATGTTAGCCATCTTTGCCTTAGAATGCAATAGAGGTCTATACTGAGTGAGTGTAAGTATTCTGATTAGGATCTAGACTATGTGAGCACTCTGTTAGCTACTACCTTATAGTGATAAGCATTTATTTACTGTATTGTTCATGATTGTAGGGACTCACTTCTTTTTTTTTGCCAAATCACTAAGAATTCAAAAACCAAGAATTATTTCCTTTTTATTCTATTTGTATGGAAATGTACTACCAGTAAGTAATCAAATGGTATTTATTCCACAAAAAGCAACTTTCAGATTATGTATATCCCTGGATCAGTACAAAGAAAAAGTTTAAATGAGACATTCATTTCTTTCATTTCTATTTTCAGTCACCTCTCCCTTAAGGAATTTCAAATTCCCCCGTAGCTTTATCTTTCACCATTCTATCACTGACTTGCATGTTAATATTTCAGCCTTTATTTCTTATCTCTAAAACCATATTTCTACTTGCCCCAAAGACTTCTCCAGGCCAGACCTATGAACTCTATACATTCAAAACTAGCCTCCCTTCACACATATTCCCATCATTTATTCTTCCCTCTGAAATTCTTCACCCTAAAAGTATTCATTCCTCTCAGTCACTGAGAATTATTATCAGTTTTGCCAACTACCATCATCAATGCCTCTGCGCAAGCCTTAATGCACACTAGCAAGAACATTTCAGTGACTCCCTCACTGGTTGTAGGGTAAATGAATTAATCAGGCTTTTTATGCCACTAGCCTCTGCAGCTATCAACTGTAGCCTTTACCTTGTTAATGCAGAAGGTGCTTGAGAGTGTGGGCATGGAACACGCATGCCTGATTATGGGCACCTAGAGCACGGGTGTGGGCATGTGTAAGTGGTCACAACTGTGCCTAGAGGCCAGGGATATAAAAGCAGTGTCACTCAGCGATGATGACAGCTACGAGAGGGTAACTGATATGACTACAAAAGGTGAGACCACAAGATGACGTGGAAGAGAATGCCAGAGAGAGCCCAGAGAAGGAGTGTTAAAGATTCACAGTGGGCTGGGGAGGCTTGGTTTCCTCCTGAGCCCCCTGGACCCCTGCATTGCCTGCCTGCCTTGCCAGCTTGCAGACTTGCCACCACACTAACCATCCCCATTTTCTCTATTTCCTTGCATTTGTCTTACGTATCAATGCTCAGTAATCTTCCTAAAAGACAGCTTCTCACTGTCCTGCTCAATTTTTTTTAAGATTTTGCATGCTTATAGATTATGTCCAAACCCTTTCATTTGGCATCTAAGACAATTAATATCTTAGTGCCTGGCAGTACTATCCCTCACACAGTCTAACTCTAGCCCAAGGGGTCATTTCTTACTCGTCTCACTTCCACGCCTTGTGCTGCTCTGCTGCCATGCCTCTGACCATCTAATATCCCCCATAGCTCCTCTCCAATGCCAACACACCCACTTCCTTACCTAATTTATCTTCAAAGCCCAATCAAAAGTCTGCAGTATTTGCCAGGAAGACTTTAAGACTCTTCCCCTCCAAACATTAATCTCTCCCTTCCTGTTCTCCCAGAGTACCTTAGAGCAATGAAGACATTCTGCCTTGTTTCCATTTCCAGTTTTATCACCTTATCTAAGCTCATTATAAACAAATGCCATGTTTTGTCATTCTGTAACCAGACTAAGTCCAAAGTCTGGTAAAGATGGTGCCCCCTGGAGATAGTTGCTGATGAGGATGAATAGCCTCAGGGAAAATGCTAAGTTTTGCAGTTTGGGGTGGAGAGTCTGATGAGAAATTAAAGGGACTGAAGGAGAAGGGGAATTCAGCCGCTATGATGTAGGAAAAGAACAATCAGTCGCCATGATGTAGGAATAGAGGAATAAGCAGCAGAAAATGTAGCCGCCAAGATTGAGAGTTTGGAAATCAGATGCCAGAAGTTTTTGAGCCATCAGGATATAGATTGAGCATTTTTTGAATCTTTAGTGACTTTGGGACCAGTGACTTTGGAGGCTTTGCAAGTAGCTGAGCGACGGAAACTGCTCCCAGTTTTGTTTTTACTGCAGTGGAAGGAAGAAGGCAGAGGCACGAAGCATGCGCCATCCTAAAAATGCATGAGTGCAGTCTGTTGGGCTGTCTGGCCACTGTAGTTGCTGTTTTCAGTGTTGCTGGCCTGGTGCTGTGCTGGGGCACGATGGAAGCTCTGGGAGCATCTCCAGTTGTGTTCTGTGTCGTCCTCGTGAGTTTGAACCTGGTCTACAGTCTGATTGCTGCACGTCTGCAGAAGCAGGAAGACGCCATTTTGGAAATGCGGCCTATTTGGAAGAGGAGCTCCACATCAGCAGTGGTGGGAAGATACCGCCTTTGTTGCTTTTCTGGGACTTAAAGGACTGGACATTGCTTTAAGTAAGGTAAACGGCCATATGTTGACTTCAGTAATTCTTTGCTTTTCCCTGTTTGTTAAATAAATCCCATTGTTACTGTTCTAAGCCTGAGTAGTCTTGCAATTGTGCGCGCGGGTGCAGAACCAAGACAGTGACCAGTAAGCAATTTGGGCAGTGCTTTGGCCAAATTTTGAAGCCCCTTTAACCTGGTATCAATTCCATTCTTTTTGAGTATAGCATGGGGGAAATATCTTAAAGGTTATTACTCTATTCAATTTTAACCTGTAATTAAAATATAACACAAGATTGGACTTAATTATCCCCAGCCTACACATTATTTACCTCTAGTAAGGAAAAAATAACTCCTCATAAGCACCCTGTAAGAGTCACTTTTAAACTATGTCAAATTAAAAAGAAAAAAAAACAGAATTAACACTTCCGTATTAGAGGAGAATTGGCTATTTTTCCTTCTGTATACCTGGCTCCAATCGTCAATAAATGAAGTTAGGAATTAATTCCCATTCATCAAGGCATGAGTACACAAATGTAGCAAAAATCACAACGACATTTACAATTTTGTTTACTGAATTCCAACTTTTATAATAATTCACTTATTTCATTTTTGTGACAAAAATTATCGTTTTTTCCTCCTCAAAGGAGGCAGAGGCACCTCTATCACCTTTGGTTCCTTACTTGAACACTTTGGCATCCAGCTTCCAGTAGTTCAGATTTATAATTACCCTCAAAATTTACAGTTTTTAATAAATCCAACAAGCCTAATAAATAACCAGGAAAGTTTCCTTTGAGGTTAATGTCATCATAATTTAACTTCTCTAATGATTTTTTCCCCAGAAATAAAATAGGGAGAGTCAGGCCTCCCTGGTGGCGCAGCAGTTGAGCACAGTGCTGTGCAGCTGTTGGTGGCTGAGGTACAGTGGCTGAGGCACATGTTCGATGCCCAGCAGGGGAGATTCCCACATGGCAGACAGGGAGATTCCCACATGGCACAGCAGACCTCTCCTGCCTCGCCCGCTGCTCCCCTCAGCAGTGTATTTCCATTGATCTGCCCGTTCTGCTCCCCACTCTGTCTCTGGTGAACCCTCTCACCATCCCACGCTTCTGGCCTGTACCCCAGCATAAATAAATAAATCTTTAAAAAAAAATAGGGAGAGTAAGTCTTATTAGGAAAGTATGGGGGAGTACCAATGATTGAAACTCAAAACCAGAGGCATAGTTCTATTTTAAATTTGTTAATCTCAATCTAGAAAAAGACAGCCGTTTACTCAACTGAAATACCAGGTTAAATTAGAAAATCTATTTAATTTTGGCTCATAATCACACAATTAACATAAAACTTGGAATAAAAATGATCAGCCCTTTCACTGCCATTTGATGTGTAAGGAAATTATAGCTATGCAAAATGTCGATGAAAAATATCATTATGTGATATGGTGATGACATAATTACATCACCTATGTTATATGATATGATCTGTATTTTATCTTAAGACAACCCTATTCACCCATTTATTTGGGAGGAAGATAAAATAAGCATTGCCCTTTTCTCTCCAAGTAAACACCATACACAAAATCTAACTCAAAATGTACAATAAACCTAAATGTAAGTACGAAAACCATAAAACTCTCAAGATTTGAGTGCATCTGGACAATACCTTCCCAGAGTTTGCCATCCAGGTTTCACCAGGGCCTCCACCATTAAAGAAGAATCAACAGCTCCTAAAACCTAACAGAGACCACCAAGGCAAGAACTCGGATCCAGAGTGAAAAAATTGTCCAAGAACTCAAAGAGGCAGCATCAGAACCATCAATGGAAAAAACATTCAAAACTGATCAGGTGTGAAGTGGTTTACTGCTGAAGCAGCTAGTGTTGGTCTTAGAGCACTGTGCTCCCATGACTTCGGAATACCTAATAAGATGGGAGCTATTGTAAAAACTGTATTGGCCTCAGTAGGTGAAGGAAAGAATTTATTCTACCTATATATACTATATACTATATATACTACCTGTATATACTTAGCAAAAAATATTGGGGTAACAGCTTTGTCTGCACTGGCAATAAGGAGAACTCCCATTCTCAAGAACTTGATGAGAAGGTTTTGGATGACAACTGGTGTAAACTTTGCAGTCATGATCAGAGCTGGGATATTCATATGATAAATATCACACGCCAAAACGTCCTGCTCGGTTACTCTATTGTGGCATGATGGGTGCAGTGGTGCCTTTTTTCATCAGTGTGTTGTACACAGCATCGTGGGAGGCCTCGCCACTGTGGTCACGTGCGTGCTCAGTGAGAAGTTTCTGAGCGCCGGCATCCCCCGGGTGTCAACCTGCGCCTTGTCTTTCTGTCCTCACCGGAGTCTAAGGCTTTCCACCTACTACTATGACTGGTGCCACTTTTTATTCAGTGGCAATTTATGGTAGATTAGTTCTTTTTGGCACGTTCCTCCTGTATGATACTGAGAAAGTAATCAAGTGTGTAGAAGTAGTACCAGTGTATGAAGTTCAAAAATATGATCCCATCAATTTGATGCTGGGAATCTATATGGATCCACTAAATATACTTACGCAAGTTGCCATTATTCTAGCAACTAGAAGCAACAGAAAGAAGTAAAATGACTCAGCTTCTGACTTTTTAAGTACATCAGGTATCTTGCTTGTTTAATAGGGGCAAATATTCCTTAGATAGTTTGTACAAGAAGTTTTCATTGATTTTAGAGGTTAAGATTTGCCAGTGTGTTTCAAATGATCCCATAATGTGATGCTTGAAGTCCACTTTTTCCTCTGGAGAATAAATTCAGTAGTTCTCTTCCAAATAAACACATACATTCCCAATTCTCATGTTTGAGTAATTCTAAAATATTTTAATGAATGTGAAAACTAAGGTTTGTATTATAAGAATTTAAGTGTTTTATCTAGTTTTAAATGTATTTGTTAAGTGAAGCTGGAGTTTTTCTGCATTTTTTTTGGGGGGGGGGAAATGCAAAATATTAAACAAGTAATGTTATAACTGATGTAGAAGTTTGGTAAGGTGACCAGAGACAAGTAAAGGATCACCTGCACTCTTTCAATGCTTAGGACTTAGCACAGCAAGTTCTCACTTAAAATAGTAGGTATATTCTTGGAAACTGCAACTTTATGCTAAAGAATATATATAACAAAGGCATCTCCTTGAATAACATAGTTTTGCTCGTAATTTTTTTCTTATCAACATAACAATGTTATTTGAGAACCTGATGCATTTCTATAATTATCGGTGAGTCAGTGAGAGGGGTCTGGCTATCTGGAAACAAACAGGTCATAGCTGAACTTATCAAAAGCATAACACCAAGACACAGCTGATTCATTCTCCTGTTTTTTCCTTCTCAGTGCTATCTTTACAATATATGTGGTCATATTTGGCATCTCATTGTTTGACATTGTTAGGACAGTCCAGAATGTTAATCATATGAAGAATTCCTGATAAATTTTGTATACATGGAATATTACATACAGCACATTATATTTATTGTATACAATCCCTGATATATAGACACATACATAGTGTGTGTAAGCTTTACTTCTGAATCTTTTAGAACAACATATTCTTAAAATTCTTAGTATAAAATATTCAAAGCATGGAAACTAATCCATTTTCAGATAATAAGTATTCAAATATTTTCAAGTTCTTCCTTTCAGATGTTTATAATTGCTAAAGAAAAAATGTGCTTCAAAGGATAACAAGAAAGTGAAAAAGAAACACACAGAATGGGGAAAAATAGTTTCATGCCATATCCCCAGTAAAAGTCTATTAACCAGAATATATAAAAAACTCTTACAACTCAACAAAAGAAGGCAACCCAGTTAAAAATGGGCAAAGGATTTACATAGACATTTCTCCAAAGAAGATGTACAAATGACCAATGAGCACGTGAAAAGAGGTCCAACTATATCAGCCATCAGGGAAATGCAAACCAAAATTATAATGGGATATTGCCTGACACTCACTAGAATGATTATAAAAAAGGCAACAGTGAGTGTTGACGCTGTGTGGATACTGGAACTATCATTTATTTCTAGTGGGAAAAGTGGTTACCCACTTTAGAAAACAATTTGAAGGTTTTTATTTACCAATATGGAATTACCTCTTATGATTCAAGTGAAAAAAAAAAGCCAGTGGTATATTGTTGCAGATACAGTATGCGACCATTTTTTTATAAAAAGAAACTATATAAAACCATATTTACTACACAGGAAAATGGTAACATCCATTGCCTCTAGGAATATAAGGAGGCGGCTGAAAGTACAGGGGTATTAAAAGAGATAGGGAGTGCTTAAAATACAGCTTTACACTCTTTCATGCTTTAAATTCTAAACTATGTGAAGGTATTATCTATTAAAATTGAATGTATAAAAATAAAGTCAAAATATTTAAGTGCTTCCCATAAGGTACAAACTACAATCAAAATTTTATGATCACTATTATCAAAGCAAATTTAATATTACTGAAACTTAAATCCCTTCAGAGATTTATGTTGTGTTTCATTACATAAATGAATGAAGTGTTGAGTATGAGAAAAGTAAGATAAGCTTAAATTTGACCCAAAAAATGAAGCAGCCACTACGGAGCTCCAGCTCATTGTATTTATGCTGGAAAGCAGGCCCAACATGCCAGATCTTCCAATTTTTCAAGACTCCAGAAATCCAAATTTGTGCGTGAAACATCCTGACTTTTAATGTTAAGCCTATGCCATGCTAGCAAACCCAATTCAGCTCCCAGGCCACCTGTTTGTACCTCTGGTTTATAAAAAGTCCTTGATTTATGAATATATTGGGTTGTCGAAAGAGTCATGATGCATTTTTGCAACAAAAACATGGAAAAAATACATCCTGACTTTTCTGACAACCCAATTAAGCTTTCAAACTGCCTTGCAAGTTTTGAGAACTCTGAAAGCATATTCTGCTTAAGAGCAACATAAGTAACAATTTGATTTCTGGACCCACTACTCAGGTAAACTACAATACTCAACTCATAACTTGTTAGCCATCTATGATTAACAATGTTTACACTAAACAACTTAATTTAAGTTTCAACTTGAGAGTTTGGACAGCTTAGAAAGGTGGACTGGAAGTTAGTAAAAGGGAAGATGACTGGGAAGAATAAAAGGAAGCAGAAGGAGCTGGAGGGGGCACTGGTAGATAAGCAAAAGCTCAGACTACTGTAGTGGATGTAAGACAGACTTTCAAAATTTCACTTAAGATCTAAGGGTCTTCTGTAAGCACTAAAAGGGAAAAGAAAAGCATATATCTCAGCCAGAGTTCCAGGTACAAGGAGTGGTAATTCTAAAAGGGGTCTGCCACTTGCTCTTGTAAATCAGACATGATAAAATGGACAGCAGATAATTAGCCCTAACTAATGCCATGAAGCCAAAAGTAAATCTGCATCCCCACTAGAAAATTACATTAAAATTTATTTTCTAGGGCCTCCCTGGTGGCGCAGCAGTTAAGCACTGCGCTGTGGGGCTGTCGGCAGCTGCGACGCGAGTTCGATGCCTGGCCAGGAAGAATCCCACATGGTGCGGCAGACCTCTCCTGCCTTGCCCGCTGCTCCCCTCAGCAGTGTATTTCTGATCTGCCTGTTCTGCTACCCGCTCTGTCTCTGGTGAACCCTCTCGCCGCCCCACGCCTCTGGCCTGTACCCCAGCTTGCATGTATAAATAAAAAATAAATCTAAAAAAAAAATTATTTTCTAATGGTAGAATTTATTACTAAAGTAACAATAAATTAGCATAATTTCCTTACTGAAATTCACCATGAATGCTTCTATGAACTCTAAATTTTCTACTTTTGAGTAAATATTCTACTTGGAGATTACTTGTAGCAAATATTTAAACTAACCTCAGGAGAAAACCACTACCTAGTACTTCTGGTTACTTTTGCTAACATTTAGTTAATGTGTATCTAAAGAACTACAACTATTTTAACACTCTCCTAACAGTAAACATGACTTGAAAAATTATATCCGGGAACTTTGGAAGTCAGTTGTTGGAGATGTTTCATCATATGACTTTAAAATTATGAAGGACATAATTTTAAGAAAAAAAAATTATGTCATAAAATTATGAAGGACAGCCTGCAAACATTTTGGCAACCCATCTCTAAAATTCAACTGATATGTGCTCAAGTCAACATTAAAACTATTTTATTATTCGTAGGTGAAAGCTAGTTAGGAAAATAAATTGCACACGGGAAAAAAAAAATCATATACAACCTCGATCCCAGAAGGAATGATCACTTGACTGACTTTATGAGTACTTCTTCCCAATTAACATGGAAGCTGAAATACAACTTGAAGTAGTCACAGTTTACCAAGTTGTAGATCATCAGGGTGTCTGCTTCCCTCCATTCATAAAGAAATCAAATCTACAACATAATTTGGAGAGGGTGCGAATGTTTGGAAGTCACTATGACTTTTAAAATAAGAGATACTTCAATATTTTCTATTATCATTATTTACTTAACTAAACACCAATCCTATTCCAGAAAGGATATGCCCCAAATGCTTCAGAATTAGTTTTTAAAGAACCATAAACCGAAAATTGCATCTTATAAATTCATCAACAAAGAAAAAATCCTTGAGTATATTTCTTACATATCTTGGCTCAAATAATATAGCTACTATGGTGCATCAGGAAACATGAAAAGTAAAAGGAAAATTGTAAATAGCAGTAAGTCATTTCAGGATTTAAACATGACCAAAATCAGTCTTAGGAACTATGATAGACTTGTTTCTAAAGGAAAATGTTAAGACATTTTTTTAAAGATTTATTTATTTATACATACAAGCTGGGGTGTAGGCCAGAGGTGTGGGCGGTGACAGGATTCACCAGAGACAGAGTGGAGAGCAGAACAGGCAGATCGACCAAAGTCCACTGCTGAGGGGAGCAGCGGGCGAGGCAGGAGAGGTCTGCTATACATTGTGGGAATCTCCCTGGCCAGGTATCGAACTCATGCTGCAGTGGCTTTGGACAGCCTCATAGTGCTGCATTTAACCCGCTGTGCCACCAGGGAGGCCCAAGACATCTTTAATGATTATAATACATACCTTGTTGAGCTAAAGTTGATCTTAGCATTCCAGTCTTTGACCAAATTTTTATTTGTCCATCTTCTCCAACTGTAAAGAGAAAATAATTATTTATATATTTAATTTTAGGAAACAAATATAAACATTAAATTTGTATATAAAAATCAGCAATAACTATATCAATATATATTTAAAATTCAAACACAGTTTTATTCTATTAAATGACAGGGCTTCATAACTATAAATTATAATTGAAATTCATTTGAAATAATTAATTCAAATAGCCTAACTTCCATGACAAAAATTATTTTTCCTTAATCCTAGAAGATCTATGAGTCTATTAAGCAAATAACACCTTTATTGTCACTGAAATCTACATCATAGAATTCAAAGAAAAGTGCTTTTAGTACAGTAAAAGTTTCTGCCAAATATTGAACTGAGGACTGAGTTGAGTGAAATAGTAAGACTGCTCTTTTGAACAGCTTGTCTGAAAGGGGAAGAAAGAAAGAGGAAGTAGTAGCTAAAAAGTCATTTTTTTAAAAGAGGGATTTTAATTTGATTCTTTTCAATTTTAGAGACGAAAAGAAACCACTGGAAAAGGAGAAGTCGAAGACAGAGGCAAGAGAAAAGACAACTCACAAAGAAAAGTTCTGTAGAAGGACCAGGGACTAAGTGGTTTTAAAAGATACCCACAAACTCTTTGTTATTCCTCCTTTCAAGAGATAGAGTTTAATTTCTCTCACCTTCAGTGTACACTATTCTTCATGACATGTGCCTAACAGAATGTGGTAGAAATGATGGAGTATGACTTCCAAGGTGGATCATAAAATATATTGTGGCTACCCTCTTGCATCACTAGCTTGGGGGAAGCCAGCTGTCATGCTGCTAGAGCATTCAAGCTGTCCTATGGAGAGGCATAAGGAGTGACTGTAAGTGACATAAGGCCCCCTGCCACAGTCAAAGACAAGCTAAGACTGCTTGCCCACATGATGAGCATTTGAAAGCAGATCCTACAGCCTCAACCAGGGCCTCACATGACTTAATCCCATGCCACTTCTTGGCTATAAACTCAAGAGTCTAGAATCAGACCGAACAGCTAAACTGCACCCTGTTCCACAGAAACTATGAAATAAACATCCTTATTATCTTACAACACTAACTTTTAGGGTAATTTGATATGCAACAACAGATAACCAATATAAATAGCTCAAGGTGAGAGTCCATAGAAAAGGGTAGGAGATAGGCGAGAGATGGAAGGGATGAAGGTCAAATTAAATGAGAATATTTTGAATTTTAAAATTTTAAAGAATTACAACTTTCATGGGCAGCAGATATGGATAATTCACCAAAGTGGATATGTAGCTGGCCAATAAACATGAAAAAACATCAACATCACTTCCAATAAGAGAGATGCAGGTTAAAACCACAATGAGATACTATCTCACACTTATAAGAATGATACATATTAAAAAGACCTCCAACATCAAGTGTTGAAGAGGATGTTGAGAAAAAGGAACCCTATTATACTGTTGGTAACTTGTTCAACCAATATGGAAAACAATTTGGACATACCTTAAAAAACTGAAAATGGAAATACCACACAAACTGGCAATCCTACTCCTAGGCATCTATGCAAAAAATATGAAACCATCAATGCAAAAATCCATATTTTCCAGTGTTCACAGCAACAATATTTACAATAGCCGGGACATGGAAGCTGCCTAAATGCCCATGGATGTATGATTAGATCAAGAAGATGTGATATAGCCACACTACGGAGCCATAAGACAGGATGAAATGCAGCTATTTTCAACAAAATAGGGGGCAGAGCTTGAGAGAGTATATGTAGTAAAGCAAGTCAGAATGATAAAATCAAATACTGGACATTAACACAGGGGACAATTCAATAATGTAAAAACACTTAAAAACCAGTGAATATTAACAAACACTGAGGGATATGAGGTTAAGAAGGGGAGGGCAGAGAAAGGGACTATGGAAAATAAGGGGTGGTGGTGAGGGGGAAAATGACAAAACATTACTGAAAAAAAAATAACTAAACACTTCATTTGGGACATTTCTATAATGAATTCTATTGAATTCCTTCTTATTCTCCCACAAAAAAAAAAAGAAAAGAAGGAAGGCAGGCAGGCAGGGAGGGAGTGAGGGAGGAACAAAAATTGGAGACAGTGAGAAAGGAAGGAATCAAGCAAAAAAAAAAAAAAAAGCAACATGTTGCTAAGTTGGTAGGATGGGTGCAGATTTTATAGATACCTGGAAAAAAAGAATTACAACTTTTATTTACCCCCTACTTGATCAATCCAAAAGCCTTCTTTGACAGAACATTCTCCATGTATCACATAAGTAAATTAATAGTTAATGTGACACTCTGAATTAAAATATTAGCAGTCTGTTGATACTGTGCCAATTATTTGCTATTAGACAGTAAAAGACACTATTGTGAATAAAAATATTCTGTTTCTTTGCAAATTTTTCTTTAAAAAATTTAAAGTGTTGTTTTTGTAGACAACTTACCAGTAACCAATGCTGTCCCTTCATAATTCCATCTTCCTGCAAGTACAGCTCCACAGTGAGCTTCTACACTTTTTTCCACTCTTCCTAACTTAGAAATCAGATGAAATTTACCTGAAAGAAATTATACTTGAAAAGTTTATTTCACAAAGTTAATTCAATCAAATAACATCAGTTGCTTATCTACAACTAGACTACAGAACTAGGTATTGGCAACACAAAGGCAAATAATATATAATTACTCTTATTGTCAATGAGCACACAAGTATATTTGGAAAATAGGCACAAAAACTAAATTTTAAAGTGGTATAATAGAATATGTATATGATGCTATGATAGTTCAGAGAGACAATAAAACGCTTCTGGGATATGGCCAAAGTGGGTAAAGAGAAATGTCAAGAAAATCTTCTACGTAAGCAGACTTTTACAGTCTTGCATTTTCTTAAAAAACTATAGAAAAGCTGGAAAAGGTGTGAAAGAGAACACCCAAAATAGCTAAATGGTGTTAAAAGATAAAGTGAAACATTAAAAATTTCAAGTTTGTACAAAAATCTCTTCAAAGGAGGTAGCACCGAACCAGAAGTGATTAGGAGCACTCCACAGATAAGAGTTGCAGAGACTTTTATAAGGGAAATACCAAAGAAGTAAGGAAATGATTGACTAACTATAGCTTTAGCCTACATGGCCATTTGTAACTGGTTTTCCTTAGGTTTCAATTTCTTAATCTTGAGACATTTACAGGTTTAGATTTTAGTTTGTTTATGTGGGTCAATGGCACTAGAGTCCCCTCTGCATAAAGACATCCTGTTTAGTTAATTTAACAATTGATAATCTAAATTTTAAATGACTTACCTTATAAGGCACTCTGTCAGACACCAGGTAAACAAAAAGTTTACCCATACATAGGCAAAAAGTAAACAACTGATAACTTTAAAGGACATAAGCAAACTAAAAGAGACGTCAAGGTGACAAATGAACTGTGCATAGAGCAATGGCAACAGAAAGCCAAAAAGAAAGGTGGTTTTGAATGATCACGAAGTTCAGTGATATAATTTAGTATGGTGATATGAGGAGTTTATTACCAAATGAAAAAAATATATACATATATACACATTTTTATAGTAAAATAATAATGTAACTACCTAATTAAATTTCATCTCTGATTTATTTTGTTTAAATTCATTCTTAGGTCTTTTAAATTTTCTCCCATTCAAGTACTAACCAGGCCTGACCCTGCGTAGCTTCTGAGATCTGACGAGACAGAGTGTGGTCAGGATGGGGCTTGAAGGGATAATACTAAGTCAGTCAGAAGGAGAAAGATAACTACTAGGTGGTGTCACTAATATGTGGAATATAAAGTACCTAAACTAATAGTCAGATAAAGACAAGCTTGAAAACCAACCCTTGATAGCTGATAGAACTGAAGCACTAAGGGGAGGAGAGGTAAGAACAAAGAGGAAAAGCATAATGACCTATGGTGGTGGAATATCATCATGAGTTGGTGGTGGGTACACTCTGGTGGTAATACCTGATGGGGATATCCCAATATTACCTCAATTAAGATATATCTATAAATAAATTTAATTTAGTTACAAAACAAAAAAAGACTTTTCAAGATTCTCACCTAGTATCAACAATTTACCAACATTTAAGTCAATGATTCAGATGGTTTTTAAAAACATTTAATACCTAGTACCCTGTGGTTACATCACTGATTACCTACTTATTCCTACGAACTAAATAATTCCTTCTTGTTTTACACACAGACCACATTATTTGTAGCTCTGTTGCAGTACTTTTTACTGGGCTGTGATTCCTTTTAGGGCAGGAGTCCATGTCTTAGTCATATTTTTATTTGCAAAAGTGCTTTTATATAATCAACATTTGTTAAATTTAACCAATTCAGAAACCAAACTCAGTAACTTAAGAGGAAAAAAAAAGACACTTTTTCTTTTCTTTCTGAATCTGATAGCTTTATTTTCCTACCATTCATTCATTTTCTAGGCCCTGGACAAGAAGCTAGCCCTTTTCTTCATCTACCATACACTAGTACCATCTACTTTCTCCCATACCTTCCTTTTAATTTTATACTTAGTGCTGGATCATTTTTCAATGAAGCAAGATTACTTGGAATCCAACTGTGTCATTACTTGGAATCCAACTGTGTTACTCTATGGAACTATTTAAAATTAGTTTGCTTATGTTTTTTTGAATGCATTCCTTTACAGATAAAATAGAAGGGGGGGGGGAAGTTTCAATTGAGGAAACTATAAAGATGACATAGTAAGTAGATAGCTAATCTTGCAGCCATTACTTACGTCATCTAGGTCTATTTACCAAATGTTAGTATATCACCGAGCATAGAATATTTTACATAATAAACAACTGCTGCATATAGTGAACAAGTCTGTCAGCAAAGAGATTAACCAAATAATTATTGAACCAGAAATAAAGGGTCTAGAAATTGTCTTTCAATGTAGTCCCTGTTTTAGAAATTTTATGTATCTAGATCACTGGTATTTCTTATCCTAAAACTGCTAATAATGACTTTCAGAAAAATGCTAAAATTATTCTTGTTTCTTATGACCTCACAGAAGACATAACTGGGCAACTTTGGTCAGCATTTTGTAAAGATCTGGTACTCAATAAACCTTTGGCTTTTGCATCTTGCTTGTTACAAATTGGTTGATTAATATACCCAGAGTAAAGCACAAATTAAAAAAAATTACATACATTAAATATGTTCAAACTCACAAATAGCTACTTAACTATTTGGTTCTTCTCTCCAATTTTTCTATGACCTTTATAAAAACGCATGAGCAAAACTAGAGACCAGGGCCTCCCTTATGGCACAGGGGTTAAAGTCTCAGTGCTATCAAGCTATTGCCAGCCACTGTGGCAAGAGTTCAATCCCCTGCCAAGGAGCTAACCCACGTGGTGCAGCAGACCTCTCCTGTCTCACCCGCTGTTCCCCTCAGCTGTATTTCAGTGGATCTGCCTGTTCTGCTCCCCACTCTGTCTCTGGTGAATTCTCTCACCCTGCCCACCCCTGCACCTCTGGTCTACATCCCAGTTCTTATATGCATAAATAAAAATAAATCTTTAAAAAAAAAAGAAAGAAATGTCTCTGGAAACATGAGAAGGCTTGGAATAAGGTGTTAGGCGAAAGGGCACATAAACACTTTTGCAGACTGCTGAACTGCAGAAATACTTTAGCAGATAGTTGCAGAAAAAAGTCTGAAAGAAATCAGTAACTACTAGCTTCTGATAAAAACATATATTTCATTTTCAAGTAGGACTTAAACTAGACATATCAACTAATAAGAGAACGTGGGAATTATTTTAATTATCTAAAAAAATGCATTAAAAAAGCAACTTTCATTAAATATAATTTGAGTCTTTAATGCCTTTACAAAAGATTTTATACCAGAATTTCTTTACATACCAGCTCTCTTAATTCATTTAAAGTTATTGTTACTTTTAAATGTAAATATTTTAGCACAATATTTTTTAAAAATCTCCTCTAAAAGTAGAATACAGCTGTACGAAATATTCAAAAAGAGGTAATAATCTTGGTGAGAATACCTTGCAAAAGTCTGCTCTATGTATTTCAGTTCTGGGGCCCCAAATCCCAGACATATTTTTTGAATGTAACCACTAACACAGAAAAGGGAGTGAGTTTGGACAAAGAAAAGGTAATGAAAAAATTTAATAACTAGAACCTTTTCTGCCTTGAGGGAGAAAAATGAAAAGAAAGCTGTCAGCATCTGGAAAAAAGACCTGCTTGAACATCTTGAGGAAACTTCTTTTAAGTATTGGGTCATATCAAACAAACTGAAAAAGTTCTAGTAACCTGCTGTACAACATTGTATTGAGAGTTAACAAGCTACAGTATAGACTTAAAAATTTGTTATGGGGGTAGGTCTCATGTTACATGTTTTATTTATCATAACAACAGCTTTTATTTTTTAAGTATTGGGGCAACAAATACTGATATGCAAAATGATCTCAGAAGTTTACCTGGCAAGAAACCCCTTGACCATCTCCTGATGGCATCCACTTTCTTCTTTTATAAAAAATTCCTTTTTCATCTCTCCACGCTGTTTTCTGTCTTACTCTTCCACTTCTTTTCTTTGATCTACCATCCCTTTCTCTCTCTTTCACAAGATCCCAGATATTTCTCATCATAGCCTTGGAGAAAATTCCCAACTACTATGTCCTCTCTCCTTCCCACATCTAGTTGTGGCATGTTATGCTATCTTATTTGGCTTTTTATATAGTAAGCCTAAAAATAAAATGAAACGTTAGAGTTTCTCAAGAGTCATAATACATTTTCTTATTTTATCTTACAAATTTATCTTCTAAATTACTTCTTTTTACTTTAAACTTCTTCCCTATCAAAATAAGTGTTTTATCTAAAGCCAATATGAAATTGAAACCCAAGCAATTACTGTTTTAAGTATAATTAAGTAATTTTAATAATTCAGGGAAGTAGAAAACAAAAATTATCAAGACTAACTATATTTACTGTTCACATTCACCAGATAAAAGTCATCCTCACATATTGTTGAAGCTAAAAAGGAAAATGCAAATAAAATATGTGGTGTGCCATATAATTAAAAAGACGAAATGAGAAAATGCACATGTTATCTGTTTATTTTTGCCAAAAGAAACAGAGAAAAGAAAGGCAAACTATGAAAGAGACTGGTCACTTAGAGGGAGTCAATAAAAATAGGATGTAGTGACAGTGTCCTAAGTATATTTTTTGTACAAATTTGACTTTGAGAAACTATCCATGTTAATGTTAACATTTAAAAAATCAGCTGAGGGCCTCCTTGGTGGCGCCATGGGTTAAGTCTCAGCACTATCAAGCTGTCCACAGCCACCGCAGCATGAGTTCAATCCCCAGCCAGGGAGCTTCCCAAATGGTGCAGCAGACCTTTCCTGCCTTGGCCATTGCTCCCCTCAGCAGTGTACTTCAGTAGATCTGCCTGTTCTGCTCCCCACTCTGTTTCTGGTGAATCCTCTCACCACCCCACACCTCTGGCTTACACCCCAGTTCTTCTATGCATAAATAAATAAATAAATTTTAAAATTAGATGAACAATGATTAGGGAAGATGAACTTTAATTGTAAATAAATTAAAAATAATACATTTAATTTTATTTTAAATGAATAACATTCCACACTTAAACAGGGGAACAATGAAAGTAACTTTGACTCCATATCCTCAGCATAAAGATTAAAAACAACACTAAAGAAATACTGGAACAATTTTTCACAATGGTATGGGTTTGCACTGAAACAACCTACTGTGTACTGTAGTATTGAGCAAATGAGTAAATATATTGAGAATAAGGGAGCTACACTTCCTTACTGTTTACAACTATGGGGGTGGGGCAAGAGGGGGTGGAGGTTAGAATTAACCCTGTGAGATGGATGCTATCAAAGTGAACTCATGATTTCTAGCATGGAAAGAAAGGCAGGCTCAGGAAGGAAGGGAGGCAGGCTGGGAAAGAGAAGGAGGAAGAAAGAGATAAAGAAACAGCTGCAAATATGTATGCTTTTAAATATACACATATTCATATTTCAGAGCTGTGTCCTCTGAGTCTTGAAGCAAACATACTCCATTGAAATGAACAAACCTAGAACTGTCATCTTGATTTTTAAATACCATTAACCACCCAAAAAAGAAAGTAAAGGTCCGTTTTGGAGAAATATAAGATGATCCTGGAATATCTTGTGCCAGCAAAGAAGTGCTCAAAAATGATGAAGATACATACCAAAAAATAATAATAAAATCATTGGGACTGGCTTGATGGGGTCACCAATGGCTGAATCTGGGATAATTTTAACATCAAAATTTTTTAATGATCATAACAAGACACTTAAATAACAATCTAGTAAATCTAATCTGACATAAGCAAGGAAGTGGGCAGGAGACAGGAGGCACTTCCTTAGAGTAGAATACCAACTAATCAGTATGGAAGGAATTAGGGATTAAAAAAAAAATCATCATTTGGTAATCATCTTAGTAATAAATGATTCAGTCGAGGATCATCAATGGATGCTAAGACAGCAGGAAAGAGTTGAAGGAGGAAGTGAATATTCTTACATAGCCTGAAAATATCCTTTCACAAATTATTTTTAAAAGGGAGAGCAGTAACTTTACAGTGGATTCATTTGGTGAACACAACCTCTTGAAATAACCAAAGTTATATCACCATTAATTGATGAAACATCATGAACTCCCAATTTGATATCTGCCAAAAGTGTATAAACTAAATCTATCATGAAGAAACAGCAGACAACCACAAATTGAAGGATATTCTAATAAAGGAACAGGCCTATAATTATTCAAAACTGTCAACATCATAAAAGAAATACTGAGGAGTTTCTCCATATTTAAGGAGACTAGATTATGACAAAAGCAAAAACAAGACAGAAAAGCAATTTTTTTATGAAAAATATCAACAAAACTTGAATATGAAGACTAGATAGGATAACAGTATTGCATCAATGTTAAATTTCCTGTTTTTGAACAATGTATTATAGTTATGTAACAGAAAATCATTATTCTTAGGAAATGCATGGTAGTATTTTTGGTTAAGGGGCATGTTTAGAAATTATTCTCAAATGTTTCAGGAAAAAAGTGTGGGTGGAGAGAGGATGGAAGGGAGAGAAAGGGACAGCGAGAAAGAGCCAATGATAAAGTATATGGGACAAACTGTCAACAATGAGGTTGGATGAAAGATATGCAGGAGTTACTTGTATAATTCTCGTACCCTTACTGTAAATGCAAAATTAAAAGTTTTTTCTAAAAAAGACAACCCTTCATTTGTCATCTAATGTATACTAAATTTGAGCTGTGATTCAGAGTCAGTCTTCTAAGGTCAGGCACTGTATAAGTACTTTCACATAATATCCCTTTTAACACATTGTATGCAGGAAACTTATTTATACGTTTTACGTTGACTGGTAGTAGCAAACTACCCGCAAACAATGTGTTATTACTCACCAGCTTTGTGGCTTAAAGAAAGTGGTGATCCTTTCTTATAGGAATAGTAATATGGAAATAATGTTTTGCTTACAAAAATATTTTAAATTGTATGAGGGAAACGTATTTATACATTTTACGTTGACTGGTAGTAGCAAACTACCCGCAAACAATGTGTTAATCAAGGTTCATAAAAATAAAGTTTAAAAAAATACCATTAAGTCCTAGTTGTAAAAGAACTAAAATCTGATTCTGTTATATACTACAGCATCTCTACCCTGGTTCTCTTTCCTTTCATTTTTATGTAGGTGGCCTGATACCTGCCTTACTCAGTCAATCAGTGTACCTTCTCTTGACAAAAGTGATCTACTCAGAGATGGACACATGACTCAGGCTCACCCAAAACCCTCTCTGTAACTAGCATGAAGAGATACTGAGGAAGAAGCACTCTCTATACTGATGTTTCTCTTTTAAGTACAGTGAATCTGAAGGTGCTACCTGCCATCAAGCTCATCATGTAGGTGAAACCTATGCAAGAGATGGTGAGCATTGGGGCCTGATGCATCTCTGCTTGAAGATCTATCCTTGGAGTCAGATGAACCAAAAAAAATTGTCCATGCATAGTTAGCCAAATAAGTTTCTGCTACTTCTGATGAATGTACTCCTAACTGACAGTAGATTTTGAAGAAAATGAAAAGACTTCCTTAATATTAGAACAATTGATCAACCCCCAAGATGGCAACAGAGCAAAGACACTAGGTTCACCTCCTCCATTTATTTACAACAAAATTGCACCCTCAAAAAAGGCAATGACCTTGAACGACAATTGGATGATAGTATGTGAATCAAGAGCTAGTACGGTGCAGAAAGAAGTAGGAAAAACTAAACTATGTTTGGAGTCATGCCAGGGCAGTACAACCCATGAAATGGAGAGGCAGCTGCCATATAGAACCTCTCTGCTGTCTTTAATTCAGGGGCATACATCCACTTCGGGGACTTTAAAACCTGGAGACTATAATGGAAACCTGGTACTATAATGGTGTATAGGACAGAGGATGCCCCACTGGTGAACTATAGGAGTAAGAATACTGACTAGTGATAGTCAACGTGAGCCTGTGATTCTCAAACAGAAACAACCAGAGCCTGAAATGGGGGTGGAGTGAGGTTCCCAGATCGGATCATCTACGTCCCCTCATAAAGAGATTATTATTCCAACCTGTACCTGTGATATATGAAACATCTGCCCTATCCCTGTCCAAAGCCAAGACAGCATTAACCAGAGTTTGAAACACCCCGAATTTAAGAACTAGAGTGAACACCCAAGAGTAAGGCTCCATACTTGAAAGGTAAAGAGAATAATTTCTGGCTTGTGACCCTGTCTTAATTATAATCCCCTCCTCGCCCCATACTTTTTCTGACTATAATCCCATAAAGCTAGAAAACAACTATTTTTAAAAACGGAAAACCTTGAAGACATGGAGACAAAAATACATTCTGCTTAATAGCTATTGAATTACATAACAAATTAAAGCAGAAATAAAAAAAATACCTCGAGACTAATAAAAACAAGGAAACAACCTGTCAGAATTTAAGGATTGCAGTAAAAGTGGTCCTTAAGAGGAAAGATAATTCATACACACACACACACACACACACACACACACACACACACACAGCAACATTAAAAAGCAAGAAAAATCCCAAACAAAAAGTTAGTATTACACCTAAGGCACCTTGAAAAAGAGGAACAAACAAGACCCAAAGCTAGCACAAGAATGGAAATAGTAAAAGCAAGAGTGGAAAGAAATGAAATAAAAATCAAAAGACCATACAAAAGAATAATGTAAGTTTGTTCTTTGAGAAAATAAACAAAACTAATAACCCTCTAGGCTAAGCTAGAAAAAAGAGAAGAGAAAAAACATTAATAAATGGAATTAGAAATGAAAGAGAAGACATTACCACAGATAGCATAGAAAAACAAAGAATCATAAAAGATTACTCTGAATAACTATACATCAATAAATTCAATAACCTTGAAGAAATGGACAAATTTCTAGAATATAATTTACCACGCCTAAACCAAAACAGAGAGTTGAGGAAATCAATCACAGTCATATAAATTGAAACAATAATCAAAAATCTCTCCCAAAACAAAAGTCTGAGGCTAGTTAAGGACAAATTCTATTTTTTAATTATTTTAAAAGTCCAAGAATAGCGAATGCTCCCTAATGTATTTTATGATGGCAACATTACCCTAACATGCAAACCAGACAAACATAGCACAAGAAACCACAGATCAATATTCCCAATGAATACTGATGCAAAAATCTTCAACAAAATACTAGAATTTCCAATTCAACTATACTCTACAAGGACTATACATCATGATCAAGTGGTATATATCCAAGGATGCAAGGATGATTTAATATATGTTAATCAACCAATGTAATACATTGTATCAGTAAAAGAAAATATAAAAATCATATAATACCAACAAATGCAAAAGCATTTGCCTAGATTCAACATGCGTTTATGACAAACTCTTAATGAGAAGGAAACTACCTCAACATAATAAGGATTTATCATAAACTTATAATACTTAATGGTGAAAAATTGAAAGCTTCCCCTGGAAGATCAGGAACAAGACAAGTATGCCCACTGCCACCGAATCTGTTTAATTTAGTATTGGAGCTTTTAGCTAGAGCAATCAGAAAATATCAAGAAATAAAAGAAATCCACCTTGGAAAAGAAGTGAAACTATCATTGTCTGCAGACAACATGGAACTACATATAGAAGACCCTAAAGACTTCACCAAAAAAAAAGCTATTAGAAATAATAAATGAGGGCCTCCCTGGTAGCGCAGCAGATTAGGCGCAGCACTATGAAGCTATCCAGAGCCAATGCAGCACAAGTTTGACATCCAGCCAGGGAGAGTCCCACATGGAGCAGCAGACCTCTCCTGCCTCGCCCGCTGCTCCCCTCAGCAGTGTACTTCAGTGGATCTGCCTGTTCTGCTCCCCACTCTGTCTCTGGTGAATCCTCTCACCACTCCACACCTCTGTCCTACACCCCAGCTTGTATGCATAAATAAATAAATCTTTTTTTTTTTAAAGATTTATTTTTTATTTTTACATACAAGCTGGGGCACAGGCCAGAGGCGTGGGGCGGCGAGAGGGCTCACCAGAGACACAGTGGGGAGCAGAACAGGCAGATCAGAAATACACTGCTGAGGGGAGCAGCGGGCGAGGCAGGAGAGGTCTGCCGCACCATGTGGGAATCTCCCCGGCCGGGCGTCGAACCCGCATCGCCGCTGCCGACAGCTCCACAGCGCAGCGCCCAACCACTGCGCCATCAGGGAGGCCCCAATAAATAAATCTTAAAAAAAAGAAATAATAAATGAACACAAAATGTGGCAGGTAACAAAATCAAAATACAAAAATCTGTACGATTTTTATATATAAATGAGGGAGAAGAAAAAGAAATTAAGAAAAATAGTCACTAACAATCACATCAAATAGAATAAAATACCTAGAAACTAATCTAACCAAGGAAGTAGAGGACTTCACACAATGAAAACAATTAAGACTCTACAAAAGGATAAGGAATAAGTCATAAAGAGATGGAGAGATGTTCCCTACCCATGGATGGGAAGAATCTATATAATCAAAATTACTATTCCACCAAAAGCAATATGTAGATTTAACGCACTCTCCACTAAAATACCAATGATACTCTTTTAGAAAATAGAACAAAATATATTGAAATTAATATGGATCTGTAAGAGGCTAAAGCAATAGCTAAAGCAATCCTGAGAAAAAAGGACAGAAGTGGAAATACCATGTTTCCTGACTATACTGTAAAGCAAAAGTAATTAAGATAATATTATATTAGAATAAAAATAGACACATGGATCAATGGAACAGAATTGAATGCCCCAGAAATAAACACACACATATATCAATACTAAATTTATGGCAAAGGAGCCATGACCATACAAGGGAAAAAGGGGTCTCTTTAACAAATGCTGGTGGGAAAACTGGATGGCCACATAAAATAGAATGAAATTGGATCACGCTCTAACTCCATGCAAAAAAGATCCAAATGGATTAAAGACTTAGATGTAAAGCTTGCAACAACAGAATATAGAGAAGAAAACAGTGGCGATCTGTCCTATTACATAAAAAATTAAGATGCTTTTGGAGACTAAACCCCCATTGCAAAGGGAATAAAAGCAAAAGTAATTTACTGGGATTACCACAAATTAAAAAGCTTTTATACAGTGAAAGAAAAATGTAAGAGTAAAAAGATATACTACTGAACGGAAGAAAATATTCACACACTATGTAACAGACAAGGGGTAAATATCCAAGATATACAAAAAATGTGTTCAATTTAAAAACAACAATAAAACCCAATTAATAAAAGGGCAGCAGATCTGAACAAATAACCAAAAAGGATATCCAGAAAATGCTCAACATCAATTTTAGTAAGGGAGATGCAGGTAAAACCACAATGAAACATCTCACACCTGTGAGAATGGCACATACTAAAATGACTCCAAAAAGAAGCACTGGGTCGGATTCCAAGAAAGAGGAACTGAATTGCACTGTAAATGGGAAATGGTGCAGCCATTTTGGAAAGCAATCTGGATTTCCTTAAGACTAAAAAATGGAAATACCTTATGATTCAGCAATCCCACTTTTGGGCATGATACTATAAGCTCAAGAAATTATATGGCCTACAGTGTTTCTGGCAAAATTATTTACAATAGCTAGAAGGTGGAAACAAACTAAATACACATTGATAGAGGACTGGATTAAGAAAATGCAGTATATTCATTCACAAACTGGAATACTATTCAGCCATAAGTAAAAATTAAATGTTATCATTTATAGCAAAATAGAGAAATTCAAGGGCATTATAGATAGTAAAGCAAGTCAGAATGACAAAAACAAATATTGGATATCTACATAGCAGATGATTTGACAAAAGGAAATACTTTAAAAAAGTAGCAGATGCTAAAAAAGTGAGGTTTTAATAGTTAAGAGGGCAGGGGTAGGGGACAAAGGGTCAAAAAGGTATAAGGGATGGTGGTGGAGAAAACTACCCCTTCAGGTAACTTATTCAAAAAATTACAAAAGTCATGTTTTTTACTCACTAATAATAAGGTTATGATCAAATCAAATAACTTTCCAAAAGTGTTTACAAGAAATTAACATGCACTACAAAATAAAGGCTATATTTAATAGGCACTAAGTAGTATCTGTTATATTCATGTTTTTTTCCTGTGGTTATGTTGTAAAGGTAAATTTGAAGAATGAAAAACCGAAACTGGTAACAGCTTAACAACTGGTGAGAGCAAAGGAAAAGGAAAATCAAAGATATGCTTTCATTATTAATCTTTCATGACAAGTTTCAAACCAAGTGACTACATAGAAAATGGATAAAACATGTGGATGAAGGTATGCAGATCCACAATTATCAATTTTGTAAAATAATGGAAAGAACAAGTCAAACTAATATAGTCTGCTTTTTAAATTCAATAAAGTATATATATTTATTTAAAAACTTACCATCAGAACTTGTGAGGACGAAGCTTTCTGCTTGAGTCTGTTTCTTTATGCCTAAACTTTTTGGAAACCAGTGAAGATCTATTGGGTAAATATCATCAGGAAGTTTTACTATTTGACTTGTTTCACTGGTTAACAGGTTCCACTTCACTATCTGGTGATCATCACTACATGAATACAGTTCTTCAGCAGTGGTCCAGCCTACACAGCTTACTAATTCTTGATGTGACACCATATTAAGGAGATATAAGATACAAAAGTCTTATACTTTAATAAATAAAATGATTTTCAGATGTAGCTTAGGAGGAGGTAAAGAGGGTCAAACATTCCAAGTTTCTAAATGTACTTTTCATTTTAATTTTTATGTTTTCCATATGAAGGAAAATAAGTGTCAAAACAGTTTTAAGAATAGAAAGCAAGATAAAAGACCCAGATGCCAAGAGAGAAAAAAAGATTTCACTATGAAAAACACTGTATTTTTCATTGCATGTTACAAAATTGTATGCTACAAAATATTCCATAAACAAGGCCAAAAGATAAAAAAGGGCACCTAATAGTTTAAAAGGTGTAAAAAGATCTACACTAAAGTGAAGGAGAGAAAAGGAAACTATGTTCTTTTCATTACATGTATTTGTATTATTTAAATTAGAATAAACTTATTATTTTGATCAGTTAAAAATTAGGTGTTAAAACTGAAATCTAACAGTAAAATACATGCTTAAATTTACATTACAACAACGATTTATAGGGGGAAACCTACTGCTTGAAACAAAACTCTTACCAATCACTTTGACAGCAAATTCAGGAAGTAATTCAATTACAACTTAGTGGACCTACAAGGCACAGAATGCTACATATGAAATGAACCCAAAATTCTTACTTTAACCTAAAGTTTTGGCCTCTGATTTATCAGAGGATTTCTATAAAGAAAAAGGGAGCTAAGTAGCCCTAGTTCCTTTATCAGAATTGCCATTTACAATGAATGTTTTCTCTTGCTCATATCTAGATTTATCCCCAGATCATTCTTAGTTGGGTTGTTTGTTCTCTTTTGTTATGGTATAATACTTTTACTTCCTCCTTTTCACACCAAAGCTTTTTATTGGCTTATCTGAGTAACCAATAAACTCTTTCCAAGGAAAACAAGACAATGTGCCATAATTATTCTGGGATGTTAATAAGACTTTTTTAACACTTCAAAACATGACAGACTATGCAAACAACTTAAAAAAATACAGGAATATCTTAAGAGTTTGCACAAATAGATAATAAAGGAATATTGGAATATTAAGAACTCATAATCTGAACAAAAGGACCTAGATATTACTAGACGATTATTGAAAATACTGTTGCAATATTAACTGCTGTAGCCTAAGCAATGTTTGGTAAATACAGAAAGGGAAAAAATACAAACTCCTACACATACACACACATACCCCCCAAAACAAAGAAACATTAAGTTTATTTTTATATAAACTGTTGTAAGTACATATCAGATGTGTGTGACATGCCTTCAAACTAATAAGTCTGCTAAAATTATAGGAGAAATGAGGGGACTATAAGATTAAGGGCTTTAAAAAGTGTTGTTAGTCTTCATCTTGAAAAGTCTGCTTAAAAATAGACTATGCATATAGTCAAATCTGTAACACTGTGTAAAGTATGACATTCTAAGGCCACAATTTGAAAACAGAGTATTATGATTTAAGAGAAATAAAAGAAATTATATCTTCACTCAAAAAGGTAAAATAAGCAGATAATACAAATGAAAGGACATGAATTCAAAAAGGTTGATCAAGTGTATGAATTAGTGCTTTTCTATCTTTCAAGGACCCCATTTTTCTTTATTTCAAATCTGTTATAAATCACTTTGTAAGATAAAATAAAATGAATTACAAGAAAAATGATTTCATATTTAGATGTTGTGATGAGTGTTACAAACATTTATTTTTTATCTCTTACTTTCAATTTCTGCACTTATCTCTTCCCAGACCTCCAATAAAGTCTGCAGATGATACTTTTAAGAGGTATTGGTTGGAGTAACTGAGAATGAAGGTAGAGGACCCAATCATAACTTCCAGACACATAAATGGGAATTCTTTCAAAATACAGGGTCCTGTGTTTGAGAAAATATTTATAATTGCCATTTGCCCATGTGAAATAATAAAGGTCTAACTGTTCAAATTTTCCCAGTTTGTCCTCCACTTTATCCTGAGTATGAAGAAATAAGGTAGAATCTAATGAAATGACACCAGGTCACACCAGCAAAAAAATCTGGTTAAAAAAAGTTTCTCTTTAACCTACTAGACTGTACTTACCTAGAACAAAAAAAAAATGTCAATAACAATTGGAATAAAATTTGAACAAATTGTATGCTTTGGAGAATTACCTGCAACATATTATCTCAAATATCTCAAAAACAATTTAGCTAAACTGCTATTTATAAGGCATGAAAAAACCCAATTCTCCAATGAGCATACAAAATAAAGGAAACTTTTAACAGTACTACAGTAAGTTGGTCACAATAAGATTTGTATTAAAAGGATATGCTTTGGTTCTTTCAAAAGAGATATCTTCAGTCTCATGTCTCCACTTTTCAGCAAACTTTTTAAATGCTGCTTGATTACATTCACTGTAAAAATAAAAGGGGGAAATTTAAAATATGCATTAAAAACAAACACATGTACACAAAAAAATAGAAGCAAAGAACACTTTGAAACAACCTTCGATCCCGCTGACATCAAATAAACGGAAAAAGGAAGAAAACTAGTCAGTGTGCTAGTCCTGCACAAGGGGTGAATAAGGCCTTTCCTTGAACTCCAATGGTCCTCTACAACTTGCCTGAAACAGTCATACAAATGCAGAACACCATTAAATCTGGTTAGGCAAGTAATTTCCCAAAGGGTGTTCCAAGATTCTATAATCTTGGAGCCCCTCAATGACAGGTCAGTGTGGTCCTACTCAATAGAATAAACATTAGAATAAGTTCCCAAATTTATTCTATTCTGATTAAGGGTTCAGATAAATTTTTAATAGTCTTTAACTAGGGAACCTAAAAGGGAATGTGATAACATCAACCTAGAGGTCCAATCTGAGTTATATTCTACTGTGGGTAAATAGCACTGAGCAACAAACATGTTTGCCAAAGTGACAATGTGAAAAAATCAGTGAATTATTTAAGAAAGATGTAATAAATCCCTTACATAAGCTATATTAAAAAAAATCTTAAAAAATCATGATGTACAAAGCAAACTGTACAAAAATGAATAATGATGTAATATACATATATAATTTTTTTTAAAGATTTATTTTTGCATACAAGTTGGGGTGCAGGCCAGAGGTGTGGGGCAGTGAGAGGATTCACCAGAGACAGAGTGGGGAGCAGAACAGACAGATCAACCGAAATACACTGCTAAGGGGAGCAGTGGGCAAAGCAGGAGAGGTCTGCTGTGCCATGTGGGAATCTCCCTGGCTGGTCATTGAATTCATGCTGCAGCCACCAATAGCTCCACAGCACTGTGCTTAACCCATTGCACCACCAGGGAGGCCACATATATATAAATTTTTTTTTTAATCACGATCTAATGAACAAGTAGAAATTTGGAAAAAAAACCACTCCTAAATAACCAAGTCATCAAAAGACACAAATCAAGAAAATGCTCAATTATCTGAGTCCCATTTATAGTTACAGATCTCTGAGTATTATTGCTAACCTAAGAAGAAAAAGATTAAATGAAAGTGTAACTAAAGAAGAAAAAACTTCACCAAGTAGAAAATTTTTGCAAATAATATCAAAGGAAAGTGTTGAATACATATTTAGTAGGCCTCCTTTAAATAATTTCTCATGCCCAGAATCCAGAAAGAATTTTAGATCAGCAAGGTACCAAAGCAACTTTTCACTTATTCTTAAAATTTGTTAGGTTGCTCCTCACCAAAAAGAAGGAGAATGGAGGTATCACCCTCCCAGACTTCAAACTATACTACAAAGCCATAATAATTAAAACTGCATGGTACTGAAACAAAAATAGACAGATCAATGGAATCACACAGAAAACCTAGAAATCAACCCACATATATATGGACAGCTAATCTTTGATAAAGGTGTAAAGAATATGCAATGGAACAAGGACAGTTTGTTCAACAAACGGTGCTGGGAAAACTGGATGACTACATGCAGAAAAAAATGAAACTAGACTATTACCTCATGCCATGCACGAAAACTAATTCAAAATGGGTAAGAGATTTGAACATAAGACCCAAAACTGCAAAATATATAGAAGAAAACATAGGCAAAAAACTACATGACATACATATTAGTAACATTTTTAAAGACTCATCCCCCAAAGCAAAGATAGTGAAGGATGGATAAACAGCTGGGATTACATCAAACTAAAAAGTTTCTGTACAACAAAAGAGACATTTACCAAAACAGACAGCCTACAGACTGGGAGAAAATATCTGCACTTCATACAACAGACAAGGGTCTGATCACAAAAATCTACAAAGAACTCACATGACTCAACAAAAACAAAAAAAAATCAGTCAAAAAATGGGCAGAAGAACTTAAAAGACACTTCTCCAAAGAAGAAATGCAAATGCCACACAGGCATATGAAAAAATGTTCAACATCCCTCATAATCAGGGAAATGCAAATAAAAACCACAATGAAATACCACCTTACACCAACAAGAATGGCACACATTAAAAAAACAGAAAACAACAAATGTTGGTGGAGAAAAAGGAACACTCCTACACTGTTGGAGGGAATGCAAACTGGTCTAACCTCTATGGAAAGCTGTATGGCAGTTTCTTAAACAACTAAAAATGGAGCTTCCATACTACCCAGCAATTCCACTACTAGGAATATACCCAAAGAACACAAAAACATTAATCCAGAAGGTCACATGAACACCTATGTTTATTGCAGCACTATTTACAATAGCTAAAACATGGAAACAACCCAAATGCCCCAAAATTGATGACTGGATCAAGAAGATGTGGTACTTGTATACAATGGAGTACTATTCAGCAATCAAAAATGATAAACTAACACAATTCTCAGCAACATGGATGGAGCTAGAAGGGATTGTGCTCAGTGAAATAAACCAGAAGGAAAAAGAAAAATATCAAATGGTATCACTGATAGGAGGAATACAAGAGAGCCAAACGAGAAATCAGAAGGAGAAAACAGCACATGAAACATAAACAAAAGCAAAAACTAGCAGGCAACCACAAATAAGAGACATTCTACAGGGGAAGGGAAGGAAGAGAGACCAAAATAGGGGAGAAAAGCACACAAGGGACTATAGTGATGATTCACAGGTGAATTGGTGGTGGGAAACCTACAGGGGATACACAATAATGTAAAGGATATAAATTAAACTAAAAAAAAGAAAAAGAAAAAGAAGAAAGTGGAACTAAAGAGGACAATTGCTGGGTTGACAACACGACATTGCACTAAAAAAGGGCAAGCACTGATACTTCTGTACATTATTGTTTGTTGAAAAAAAGAACAATTACAATTAATTCATGACAAAAAAATGTGCCTTCAAATTGAAGAATGAAAAGGGAGTACAAAATGTAAGTTATTATGTCAAAAACAGAAAGATCTCAAGACACACTGCTCTCTGTCTAGAGTTCAACTCACACATTTTCCCAAATCCTGCAGCTCTCATTACTGCCCCAAATATGCAGCACTGGTTAAGTCTGCTTTCTTTGTACTGTGTTACTTAATTGATATTTATCTTTATTTTGATATTCTGCCCTTTTACATTAGTTAAAAACATTTTCTTATATTGATATTAAGATTATGGCACAATGGATAGAAGTTAAGATTTGTGGTTGGACAAAATAAAAATTTGTTAGGCTGATGGGAGTAGAGGGTGATCTGCACAAAGGCAGTGGTATTTGGGAGGCACAAGGGTTAGGGGAAGAGATAATAGTAAGAAAATTTCTAGAATAAAGATAACTTGCTCTATTTTTCAACTTGACATAGAAAGCAGGGAGAAATAACTATGCTTTTGTTATTAAAAATCATTTATAAATTGTCTTTGATTTAGTGTGGGAAGACATTCATGGTGCTTAAGAGGGAAAAATGTGCCCAGCAAACTCTGCCAGTCCAACTATGCAAATATCTTCCAAATCTGGTCACTTTTCAGCACCTCCTTCATAGTCCAAAGCCATCATCGTCCCTTGCCTACAAGGCAAGGCTACTTACAAGGCTACCTACAAGGCTACTGCAGTAGCCTCAGAACTGATCTTCCTGGTCCTACACTTAGACCTCCAAACTCTACTAAGTACAACAGCCAGTAATTATTTTAAGGCTGAGCAGATGATGAAGGCCAGAATGTTAAAACAGTGAAGTGGCAGGCAATTGGGAGCTGAGAGGATTCACATAATGGCTTGGAAATTATAATAAAAGTTTCAGATTTTTCTTCTAAATCAACTAAAAAGTCAGCAGATGGTTATGAGCAAAAGAGTGATAAGATTGACTGACTCATATTTTTAAGAGGTTAGTGTGGATAGTCTGAAAAAAAAGACTGTCAGGGCCTCCCTGGTGGCGCAGCGGTTAAGCACTGTGCTGTGGAGCTGTCGGCAGCAGTGACACGAGTTCAATGCCCGGCTGGGGAGATTCCCACATGGTGCGGCAGACCTCTCCTGCCTTGCCCACTGCTCCCCTCAGCAGTGTGTTTCCATCGATCTATCTGTTCTGCTCCCCGCTCTGTCTCTGGTGAACCCACTCGCCGCCCCAAGTTTCTAGCCTGTACCCCAGCTTGTATGCATAAATAAATAAATCTTTAAAAAAAAAAAAGACTGTCAGAATGGAGGAGGAAGAAGAGTAACACTTGCCCTCTCATGCCATCAAGGTCATGCAACAAGATAAAAGAAGCAAGATTCTTGACTTGGTAGAGATCTTATAAGACCTGCCCCACCTATGTAGACTTATAAGTGATAGAGAACAAAGTTTTATCATGCTAAGTTATTGTCATCAGAGGTTTTAACCTAATAATGAACTAATACAGGGAATTAAGAATCCTGTATATAGAGTATAAGGTAAACAGGGATATAAAAGGTATGATGGAAAATTCCTAATGGTCTCATAATGGAAGTGTGCTAATCCATTTAAATTTTAGCCTTCTCCTGGAAAGGGTCTCAAAGGCAATTGATATACAAGGGAAAAGGGGGTAAGCTTACTAGGAGTATATGGTACTCTGAGGAATTCCTTTCCTGCTAATGGTATTAGGATTTACTTTAACTGGCAGTTTAGGGAGGGAAAGATATTACAGAGATAAAAGGCGAATAAATAATGTTCATTTCTTCTAATATCCCCAACCTTTAACTGTGGGCATACTCATCTGTACTTACTGCCACGGTGATCTCTCCCAGTTTCATAACTTAACAGAAATTTAAGATTATTGACTACATGGTGACAATTCCCAATTTCATATCTCCAGTTCAGAGTTCTCCACTGAACCCCAGACTTGTATATCTAATGACTGGACAACTCTACCTGAATATCCAGCAGATATCTCAAATTTAAGATCTAAATCAAATCCCTAATCTTTCCTCCAATTTTGCTCCTCCCAGAACCTTACCCACTTGAGTAAATAGCAATCCCAGTCACACAGATTAAAAACCTTAGAGTCATCACTAACTATTCTCTCACATCCCAAATCCAATTTGTGAAAAACAAAATCTGGTTCTACAAAATATCTGAAATCTGACCATCCTCATGGCTATGACCCCAGTGCCAAGGTACCATTATCTATAAACCTGAATTATACGCCATTTCTAATTGGTCTCCCAGCCCCTCTACAGTTAATGCTCACAATATCAGTCAAGTTGACTGTTTTGAAATAGATCCTGGCACTTCTCCAATCAAATTTTACAATGGCTTCTATCTACTCCGAGTTAAAACGAAGTATTCAAAGTCCTTGTCGATCTGGACAATGTGATAGTTGATGTCATGTGTTAGTTGGCAACACTGGGCACCCAGTTTGGGCGAACAAAAGTCTAAATGTTACTGTAAATGTATTTTTTAGAGGTGATTAATATTCATGATTAGACTTTAAGTTAAGCACATCAGTCTGCATAATGTGGGTGAGCCTCAGTCAGCAGCTAAAGGCCTTAAGAGCAAAGACCAAGGTTTCTCAAAGAAGGAATTCTGCCTCCAGACTGCAACTGTGTTTTCAGCCTTCACAGGACTACATCAGCTCTGGAGAGGCCTAACATTCCCATTATTTCTCTGCCTTCAACCCCTACATTTCTCTCCTTTCATTCAAAGTGCTCCAGACACACTAGCTCTATGTTTTTCTCCCAACATGCTAAGCATGCTCCTGCTTCAGGGCCTTTGTACATGAACCCTCTGCCTGGAATTCTTACCTCGAGATATTCACATGGCTTATTCCTCTTCCCACCTTCATATCTTTGCCCGAAAGTAGTCTCGATAAAGCATTTTCTCTTTACCCTATTTAAAGCCCTCGATCACACTACACATTTTACGTAAGCTTCTTGAGGACAGGAATTTTTATCTATTTTATTCACTCCTATATTCCCTGCAACTAGAACCACCTGCATATAGTTAACACTTAGTAAATATTAGTCCAAAGAATGGAGAAAAATGGAGTCAATGGGTCCTAGCTCATAAATAAGGAAGTTAAAGGTATATGAGTACACATGTGAAAGTATAGAAAGTATTATATATATATAATATATATATATATATATTATATATATGGGCCCTCCCTAGTGGCATAAGGGTTAAGTCTCAGTGCTATCACCACTACAGCCTGAGTTCGACCCCCTGCCAGAGGGCTAACTCACATATGTGCAGCAGACTTCTCCTGTTTTACTTGTTGCTCCCCTTAGCAGTGTGTATTTTAGTAAATCTGCCTGTTCTGCTCCCCACTCTGTCTCTAAGGAATCCTCTTACCCCCCACACCTCAGGCATATACCCCAGTTCTTCTATGAATAAATAAATAAATAAATATTTTTTAAAGTATTTATAAATATGGAAGTTAAAGGAATAAACAGAATTGTAGTTACGAAGGTCTTTTAAATTAGGATAGTTCTCAGTAAGTTTGGGGGTACAGAAGAAAGAATAAGTGGACAGGAATAGACTGAAAATATCATGGAAACAGAACAATAAAACAACATGAACCCCTCTGAAGATATTTTGATTAAGGGCACTTCTAGTTATTTTTAAACACTTACAGGCTAATAATTCACAGAAACATACAGATGGTCAATAGGCAATCAAAAACATGAAATAATGCCCAGCTTCGATTCTAACTAAATAAATAAAAACTAAAAGTTATGTAAACATTTTTCTGTTATCAAAGTAACCAAATGCAGGGCCTCTCTGGTGGCGCAGGGGCTAAAGCCTCAGCACTATCAAGCTATGGCCAGTCAATGCAACAAGAGCTTGATCCCTGGCCAGGGAGCTTCCCACATGGTGCAGACCTCTCCTGTCTTGCCCGCTACTCCCCTCAGCAATGTATTTCAGTCAATCTGCCTGTTCTGCTCCCCACTCTGTCTCTGGTGAATCCTCTCTCGCTCGCACGCGCGCGCACACACACACACACACACACACACACACACACACACACCCCTCTGGCCTACACCCCAGTTCTTGAATGCAAAAATAAATAAATCTTTAAAAAAATTAAACTTAACATTTTGTCAACTGAAGTAAGTCAGTCACAAAGAGAGAGATATTGCACAACACACTTCATACTATGAAGTACTTAGAGTAGTCAAGTTCAGAGTCAGAGTTAAATGGAGGTTGCCAGGGGTTGGGAGGGAAAGTGGAATGAGGTCTTATTATTTAATGGGTACACAGAGTTTTGGTTCTGCACTATGAAAAAAGTTCAGTGGAGGTAAGTGATAGTAGCACATCAATGTGAATATGCTCAATGCCACTGAAATATACACCTAAAAATGATTAAGATCCTTTTTAAAAAAGAACAAAGAAGGGCCTCCCTGGTGGCGCAGCGGTTAAGTGCTGCGCTGTGGAGCTGCCAGCAGTGAGTTCGACGCCCAGCCGGGGAGAATCCCACATGGTGCGGCAGACCTCTCCTGCCTCGCCCGCTGCTCCCCTCAGCAGTATAATTTCTGATCTGCCTGCTCTGCTCCCCATTCTGTCTCTGGTGAAGCCTCTCACCACCCCACACCTCTGGCCTGTACCCCAGCTTGTATGTATAAATAAATAAATCTTTTAAAAAAAAAACCAAAGACAAATTACATTAAAAAATAAAACTAAGTCAAAAGCACTATCAAAATGAGAAAAATTTTAGGCAGTAAAGAGGGAAGGCATGACTTGCCAACAAGGATGTTCCAGTAGATAATAAGTGAAAGAAAAGCTTAGAGCAGTGAACAAGAATGTGAAGTACTGATAAGAAATACAAGAGCTAGATCCCAAGCACTTTATATGAAATTCTGTTTGGGTCATTTGCATATTGGCTAGCCTTTGGATATTGACATTAATAGTTTAAATTGTTGGTTTGCTTATGACCACCCAAAAATTGTAAAAGTACAGTTTTTATCAACAGTCCTCTAAACTGACACTTTTGATTGGACTACTGTGTGTCTCTCAGTAGAGAAAGGAGAGACACACCTTTCACCCAGCTTAGTGCACCATAAAACCACTTGCAGGCCTCCCTGGTGGGGTTAAGTCTCAGCACTATGAATCTGTCTGCAGTCCTGGCTACAGAGCTAACCCACATGGCCAACCCACATGGCGCAGCAGACCTCTCCTGCCTTACCAGCTGCTCCCCTCAGCAGTGTATTTCAGTCAATCTGCCTGTTTTGCTCCCTCACTCTGTCTCTGGTGAATCCTCTCATCCCCACCTCACCCCCCACCTCTGGCCTATACCCCCGTTCTTGTATGCATAAATAAATAAATCTTTAAAAAAAAATAAAACCACTTGCAGACTAGCAGAGCTATCTTGTAAGGCAGGGACCAGCAAGACAGGCTCACCATTTTCAGGGAGAATCAAAGTCAAAAGAAGCAAAGTAAATAAGCTTGTGAATGGGAGTGTACTATAGTTCAATTATTAAAGATCTCCAAACTCCATCCAACTCTGATTTCTGTATGCATTTGCTAGAGAATATGTGTATGCTGTGGCATTTACATTTCCTACCAAATCTAGTTATGATTATAGCTGTGTCTTGCTAACTTCATTTTAATATTATTCTTATTAGCTATATTTATAATCCTTTTGCAAGGTGGCCTAACAAATTCTAAACCATAAACCACGTGATTCACAAATTTAAAAATAGTATCTTTAATTCATCAACTAGCAAAAATAAGTGACACTCAAATTACATACTCAAATGGTCTGCAACTTTTTAAAAAATGAGATGAATCTACATGTATTGATAGAGAAAAGGTGTGTTAAATGACAAAGGCAAGAAACAGCAGTATCATATAACTCAGTCTCTTTCAAATAAATAAAAAGTGATAGATATTTAACTAAAGAATACTGAACATTTTTCTGGAAAGATATGCAAGAAAATGGAGACCTTTATGAGGTAGGAAAGGAAGCTTTAATTCTAATTTTATATGTTTCTGCAATACCTGAAGTTTTTACCATGTTTACCATTTTATTTATCAAATATATCTTTAATATAGGAATGTTTGAGTGATAGAATTATGGCCCATTTTGTTCTCCTCTTCATGCATTTTAAAAAAATGTGTTTTTTTTTTAATGAGTTTACCATTCTCATTGTCTTTGTTGTCTGACTCTTTCGCCCTCTTATTGAAATTTCTACCTAAGTTATCTTCCAGGTACTATGCTTTCTTCCCTATCTAAAATGGAACTAATCATACCTATTCACAGGCTGGTTATAATATTTGAATTAAATATGTAAAATATGCAGTAAAGTAGTGAAAATTGTTACTCTTGTCATCCTTTCACTCTTTTCCTAGCTACAAAGAATTTCTTCTTGGGACATTTACTTCCTTACTCTCAGCCCACGTGGCTTGAATGGAGACAACATGAGACCCAGACTTAAGTCAATTAGAGAATTCCATCTGCACAGAGACCGTTTCACAGGTGGTTCAGGGATTTTATTCAATAAAAAATAAGGAAGTAAAATTCTCTTCAACCCTAGTGTTTAATTTTAGAAATTTGAAACTGGAGTTACTGTAGCTACTTTACACAACAAGGGGGAGAGCTCTCGTGGTGCCAGGTCACTATGAGGAGGCTGAATGTAATGACAAGACAATGAAATGTAAAGCAGAGCAAAGAAACCAAATTCTGGTATCTGTTTACACATAAATCCTTCTTTTCCTCCCTCATAAATTACTCTCACCTGATTTTTTATTTATGGGAGCCAATTTTTCCCTCAAGATAATTTGAATTGGATTTCCTGTCATTTACATACAGACTATCTGAGACTATAGTATAATTATTTCTTCTTTCCAGATTTTAAGAATGGACATTTCCTCAATATCTCTCATCTGGTGCTATCTTTGTTCAAAACCTTAAAAACCTAATCTGTTTTTAGTGTTCCCCTGACTCACTTCCTATTTTTTCTGTGTGAAGCAAGAGTTTCAGTAAGGTAACTGTTCTACGGCTTATATTAATGAAAGAAGTATTTATAACTACCTGTCCTGTGCCTGTATCCAATTTACTAACTTTAAATAGTATTTTCTAAGTAGTTATACATCCCCTACATCAATTCATGTTTATTCATTCATTTTGATCTATTAATATCTAATTAATCTAAATGCTTATAATTACAAACTTAATATTTTTAAACTTTTACCCACAAATCTAAGTTTTCACTTTATGAAATGCTACTACCAAATTTAAAGACAAAACACATTATTGCAATAATAAAGATTAACCTTGCATTTAAATAACTGCAAATATGACCTCATTAAAAGACAAAACACATTATAATGAAGATGAACCTTAACCTTGAACTTAAAGAATTGCAAATGGAGGCTTTAATTCTAGTTCCAATTCCAATTTTTTAAAATTTAAGAATAAAAATATCTTATGGTGTGCAATTTGGGGACAAAATATGAGGGTTTTCTTTTCAGGCCACCTGAATTATTATATAATGATTGTCAGTAGTTCATTTGAACCAGAAAGATAAGACTTGATTATACTTTCCAAGATGATTACAACCTAGGCCTTTCCAATTGGACCAGTCTCTCTTTATAATTATGCTCTGTTAATTTCAAGAGAAGTGTTCAAAGTATTGGCGGACATCAAGGATTTCTTATGACACTAATCTCTTTTCAAATCACTTTACTTATCCTGTCCTATTTCATAGTATATAAATCTCTAGATTTAAGTCTACTCTGCCGTTGTTCATTATCCTTTTTCTTCACTATACAACCTATTTTAAGTCAAATATTTGTTTTGAATGGGGCACGGTCAGATTCAACTACATTTAAAGTCATCAGACTCTTTATTGAGTTATTTAAATTTTCTTTCTCATCAATCATCAGACTTACCTTATTTACAGCAATTTTCAAAAGCAGTAAAATTCGGATTTATTTTTCCTATCAAATCATTACTGATTCAGGGATTTACAGAGAATAGTAGCTGACTGACTTTAAGGCTTTATACACTTGACCATTAAAGTCTACAAAAGCTATACATTTTTCCCCCCAAAATGTCTCTGGAGTTTTTCAATTCTGTGTAGGCACTTTTCACCTCCCACATAGAGGAGTATACTAACTCAGAAAAATGCAAAACACAGAATTTGGTATACAATTTCAGAGGTGTTATGATCTCCTGTGACGCTTAATCACCAGGAGAGCCACAAACTCCAGGTTAAAAACCCACTAACAAAAACTAGGTTCTCCGGGACGAGAAATACTTGCTTTAAATTTTTTTATCAGGCCTTGCATAGTGCGATGTATACAAGACCTACTTAAGAGAGATTTGCTGGTCAATCATTTCCTCCAAAAAAAAAAAAAAGCAAACAAAACAGTATATCGGCAAACCTTTTCTTCCATACGGAGTCCTTTAGTCAGGTGATTTTAAGAGCCCGAAGCCCCCTTTCATTAGTGACACTATGACCATACCAACTCGAAATCACTGTTTCCTGTTCCGAAGGACTACACGATTATTGACTAGTCTGTTCTCTTTTCCTATTGTTCCTCCACTCCTTCCAAACCCAAAGCTTCCTCCCTCGCATCCCTAAAGCAAGAGTCACAGGCAGACGCCCCTATTCCCCCTCCGAGGAACAGAGATGCGAGGATGAGCGCCGCGACACCCTCAATGTAGGAAAGCGGCTCCACTGCCACCACTGCCAACCCTGCCCTCTCCGCATCCAGCGGTGGAGATTACCTCCAGTCCCAGGAAAGCAGAAGCTACTGCACTCAAAAGTAGGTTCAGTCGGCAAGTCGCCCGATCTCCCGTTACCATGGAGACGCAAAGATCCACGCCCCCCCCCTCCCTCCCTCTTCCCGCGATACTTCCCCGCAGCGCATCTCCCTTACAAGGGGTTCTGAGAGCCCGCCCCTCTGCGAGCCCGCCCTCTCCTAAAAGGACATTATTGGATGATGAATCCCCGCTCCATCTGTGAGCGGGATCCTACCCTATTTTTAACTCTTCTTGAAAACGCTTCAAGTTTTCTTAAAAAAATGTTTTTATAGCAGTGTCGTGGCAGCAGACCGTAAGGAAAACATTGCCACGCTTTCCTGTCCGCTTAGTAGAAACGTCCACTGCCGCCTGTGTCCCAGCGAGAACTCGCGCATGCGCCTGAAAGGCCAGAAGATGGCGGCGGCGATGGCCGCACTTTTTTTCAAATTAGTGGCTCCCAGAAGGCATTGCGCGCATTTGTAACGAATTTCCGTTCGAGTTTGTATTTTAGGCGCCATTTTCGAGTGAGGGACCCGGAGCCGAAACACCGGCTGGACTGGGGGTTTACGAGCGTCTTCCAGCTCTGGTCCGAGTGGACCACGCCACAGGTAGAGTGCTTTCCCCGGTGAGGCTGCCACACTCCCGCTTCCTGCCACTGCGGCGCTAAGCGGAGAACGGAGGCCTGGAGCGGGGCCGGAGCGGCCGGGCCGGGTTGTCCCCCCCCTCCCCCGCCGCCGCCTGTCCCCGTGCTGCTGCTTGCAGCTCGGGGCGGGGGGGGGGTCGGAGGGGTGGCCTCCGAGTCTCACAGACCTCCCTCGGAACCCCGGCCCCGCCTGTTCCCCTCCTGGTCGGTCCCCGAGTCAAACCTTAAGTGCTCTCCTAGAGGGCACCCCCCACTCCAAGGGCACGGCACGCAGCGGAGACCCCAGCGCCGGCCCTGGTGGGTGTGGACAGGAGACGCCAGCCCGGGCCGTTCTTCCTAGTGGGTTGTGGAGGTGACCCCGTTCCTGCCACCCTTCGGGGTGGGTTGTGGAGGGAACTTCAGCCGCGAGTCCCCAGCGCCGAGCGCGGCCGCGGGAGAGGAGTGGGCGCGCATAGCCGTGAGTCTCCTGACTCCGAGAGTTGTTGATCGTCGAATCCAGAGCCCGTACGAACTCTTCCAAAGTGTTCGTGGGAACGTCGCAGGTTTAGAATGACACAATATCCTTACACACTTAGACTGCCGGCTGGGGCCACAGAGAAGGAAAAACCGGCGCGGTTGTCTGTCCGAGCTTGGTTCCCGGGCTTGTCGGTTTTCCTACTGTTTGGGAAAGCCAGTCCCGCCTACTTTCGCGAAAACCCCCTGGCGGGAAGCGAGGTTAAAGAAGGGCCCTCGGGTTTCCTGGGGCGGGACGGGCTGGGACTGACTTGCCTCGGGTCCCCCGCACAGCGACCATGCCGCGCAGAGGCGCCCAGCCCTCCACCGCCGAGAATGGACGGCCGCAGAGCCCCGATGGTGCGGGCAGCGACGCGGGATCCGAGCCCACCGCTCCAGGTGAGTGGACTCCGCGGAGACAGCGCTGGGAGATCTGGGTTGGCCCGTTGCACCCGGGCCAGCACCCATGGGAGACCGGGTGCCTCTGCTACGCCCGCAAACTGCGGGATGGGAGACCCGCGTGAATCCCAGCCGGGATGGAGGTGCAAGGGCCATAGAGGCTACGAGCTGACGTCCGGAGGCGTCTAGAGATTGGCCGTGGGAGCAACTCGGGAAAGTGATGTGGCGATTTTCAGATATTGGACGCTGGTGCAGTTTCTGTGTAACGGTGCTGGAGGACGTAGGGGCGAGTAAAAGGCTTCAGTTTGAACTTCCCTTTGTGGCCTGGTATTTCTGCGGAAATCGGCACGATCAGCCGATAACTAGTTCATTGTTTTTGTTAATCGATGAAAAGTTGTTTGCCTCCGAAGTCACCTTTATTGTCTTAAATTGTGTTTAAGACATAATTTACTCGAAGCTGCCATAGCGTCTGTGCGTCCAGGAATTGGGCGACTCCGCTGTGACAGTGTCGCTGGAGCCTGGTGATTGTCCAGAGTAAAGGTTCTTGGTGTTCAGAGATGCCTCCGAGGGCTGGATCTAGTCTCAGGATTCAACCACCTGCTTAGGCTTGGATCAGGGCATCAGGTTGCTGTGTTTTACCAGATTTGCTGAAGTAGTGTTTTGACTCTTACAGGGTACATTCTATAGAATTTGGTGACTGGTGGGTTAAAGAATTTCTTTTCTTAATAAACTCATCCTGAAGATGATTTTATGAGTTTGGGATAATGCTGTATCTAAGTGGAAAAAATCTATTCTTGGGTTTCATATAAAAAGTCTTTCCAGAGATTAGTAAGCATGTTCTCCAAACTAATTGCACTAATTGAGGCTTTTTCCACCTTGCTTTCCATTTCCTTTCCTTTGACTTAGAGACTCCAAGTGAGGAAATGGATAATAGAAGTTTGGAAGAGATTTTGAATAGCATCCCCCCCCCTCCGCCTCCAGCAATGACCAATGAAGCTGGAGCTCCTCGTCTTATGATAACTCATATTGTAAACCAAAACTTCAAATCCTATGCTGGTGAAAAAATTCTGGGACCTTTTCATAAGGTATTTGATCATTTTAATAACTGTTGTAAAGTAATGGTTTTTATCAGAAGATGTTTCTATTTTTTGTGTTGTATTTAGTCTTTCAACATGTGTTTGATACGTGGATGGTTCCTTTACACTTAACAGCTGATTTAGCTTATTGTTTATTTGGTTATCTTTAGAACCTCAAACTATAAAAGCTGTAGCTTTTCCTCTGAATAGAATTAGTAAGTTTTTTGTTCGAGGACTTTCTTTTTATTAGAATGATTTTCGTTAAGTGTCTGAGTTAGAATATGATTTTAAGATACTGAAACTTGTGATAGAGGAGACATAATTAAAAAAATTTAGTTTGTTATTTTTTTAGAAATAAACTTTAAATACCTGTGGTTTTGTTGCAAATTAAAAAATTGAGTAGTTCAAAATCTGTAGTATTGGTTTCACCTTTTTAACTTCTCTTTCTCTTTCTATGCAGCGTTTTTCCTGTATTATTGGGCCAAATGGCAGTGGCAAGTCCAACGTTATTGATTCTATGCTTTTTGTATTTGGCTATCGAGCACAAAAAATAAGATCTAAAAAACTCTCTGTACTAATACACAATTCTGATGAACACAAGGATATTCAAAGTTGTACGGTAGAAGTTCATTTTCAAAAGATAATTGATAAGGTAAGGGATTTTGCTTATTTAGCTTATTTGCAACTTTAAAGTAAGGAGCATCTAGAATTTCAATACACTGCACTTTTTTGGACTTAATTTGGATTTTAAAAAATTAGTCTATTGTTGAAGCAGAACAGATGTTGATTTCTCTACCTCCATGGTCATATTTTCTTTTTGATAAGTGGTGGTGACGGATGTTAAAATTTTTATCTAGGAAAATTAATTATAAGTAACTCATAGTAGCGTTTGCCTTTTTGGAAGTAAAAACTTTGAGCAGTTCTAGTATCTTGAGTGCCAAATAGGCATTCTTTTAGTATGAATTTTGGGCTTGTTTTTATTGCTTTTGGATAAATGGCCTAAATTTTAAAATGTCATGACTAGTTTCACTGTCTTCATTATTTCAATTTGTATTAAATTTAATGTATCTAATATGAAAAGAGTTTTGCTTCAGTTTGAATTACTTTTAAATCAGGGGAGAGGTCAAGCTAACATGTTTTCTAGAAAAGGATACAGTAATAGGTAAAATGCCTTTTTGGATTATTTTTGAGGGTTTTTTGGTGTTGGTTTTTTCCTCTTCTGCTTATTAACTTTAGAAATTCATGTTTCAAAAATGACTGGTTTTGAAAAATAAAGAGAACCGTATTATATAATGAAACACTTCTGGGGTTTTTTGTGGTTTTGTTTTGTTTTTTAAATATAAAAGACTAAACCTACACCATGACGTCTGTTTTATTTCTTGGTGTTTCTATTTTATTTTACAATATGGGGTGGAGAATGGATTTTCAGTAAATCAGTTTTATTCCATTCTCTGTTAATTACATTTGAATCATGGAAATTTTAAAAGCCATAATTACAAAATGACAGATTTTAAGGGAAAGTGAATTTTAGTATTAAAGTAGATTTGCACTTCATTTTGACTTTTTAAAATCTGAATTTTTTGTAATTCTTTTCACTTTCAATTAATGGCATATTCTTCCAAACATACACACATCCCCACACACACCCCAGGCAAAAGAAAATAAGCCATATCACCTCGTTACTTCCTTCTTCCTTGAATCATCTTTTGCAGTTTTTTTTTTTAATGGACTAGTAATTTAACAGCATGGCTTAATAATTTAGGTAGATTTGTTTTGCATATGGTGGGATTCTTTCTTCCTCTGCCCCCCCTCCCCCCCATCAACTCTTAATCAAATATCTTTAGACTTGTTTTATAGGTGGGGTTTTTGTTTGGTTTGACTTTTGTTTTTACAATCTGTGAGGGAAGGTGTCATACAACTTGCAAAAATATCTATTAAGATTATTTCTGAGAACTGTTGCCTGTTTGTGTGCATCTTCTGTTGAAGATTTTAATCATAAAATTAATTTATGACGTGATACTTGAGCCAGACATATGACTTAACTATTGTTTTCTGGTTTTGTCTTTCCTGAATACAGGAAGGGGATGATTATGAAGTCGTTCCTAACAGTAACTTCTGTGTATCCAGAACAGCCTACAGAGATAATACTTCCGTTTATCACATAAGTGGGAAGAAAAAAACATTTAAGGATGTTGGAAACCTTCTTCGAAGCCATGGAATTGACTTGGACCATAACAGATTTTTAATCTTACAGGTAAATTTATTAAGGACTTCAGAAGTGCTCTTAGTCTTGTTAATTTTTACTTTCTTCATAAAGTTTATTGGGATTTTTTCCCTATTGGATGAATCCTGTATTTTTGAGGCCTTAAAGTACTGTAGCAGCACATCATGGTTTACATAGTACAGTCAAGATGCGAATCATTATTTGCTGCTCTAGAAATTTAAGGATATTCATTCAAAGTTTTATTTTCATCATCATCAGAGCCTCATTTTGTCTTTGTATGAACGGACCTACTTGTTCCGCTCTAGCAGCACGTAAATATTGGCGTAGTGAGATAAATATTAAACACCAATATTATTGTGCTGCTTTAGCGTGACAGGGATATAACAGCTATTATTTTTGTTTGTATTTCCCTCTAAGACAACATTTAAATGAAATTCCTTTTTTGAATAATTCTTTTCCTGCTTTTAGTCTTATCTTTTAAATTATACAGCAAAAGAAAATGAAGATAACTGTACACTTGGTATTTGACAAATTTGAGCAACTTTTTCTGAGTTAGAAGGGTTAATAAAAATTTACTCAAGCTGGTTTTTGTCTTGTTTATAATAGCCTACTTAAACCACTGCTTTTCGAAGATCAGAAAATAACTGATGTTTCATTTTAAGTATAACGAGTCTGTTTTGTTGGTTTTTTTTTTTAAGGGGTGTAAAATTAAGTACCTAGTGTTAAGTTGATTTATATTAGAAATGCTTCATTTTTTATTTGAGTAAAGATGCTCTACCAGCATTGCTTAGTGAGGGGGGAAAATTTTTTTTAGTGTAAAATATGAGTTTGTAAGACATGTTAAAATTTTTAATTTTGAGGCGATCTTGTTTTCTTGTGTCCTATTCAGATCATCATGAGCATAATAATGTAGAAATAGCTTGTAATAGTCTAGTGTTTATGCTGCTGATTATAAGTTGGGAATTCTGGTTTGTATACTCAAATTTTAAATAGGATGACCAAGTAACACTTAAATGTTATCTCCTATTCCATTTTAATTTGTAATCAATTATTTTTTAAACGAAAATTACATAGACATACATAGTTATATGTACACAATAAACCAATATTCTGGACTTATATTAATATCTTTACTACCAGGCATACTACACTTGTAATACTTTTAAACTTAGATATATGTAGGAATAAGATTATGTAGGTTTTTGTTTTTTAATCAAATGTTTCATGGACCTTCATATTCTGGGATTTGGTTTGATAATGAGTAGAAAGTTATGTCCCTTCCCAATGCTAAGTTTGATAGATACCATTCTGTAAGGAACTGGATTTGTGTTTCTCTTGTTATTACTTATTATGCTGGAAAAAGCAATCCAGGTTTCACACTTGTATAAAAAAATCATCTAAATAGACTACATTTTAACCTTTGTAAAGGTAGTTTTTTCCCCCTTGAAGTAGCCTTTCTGTATATAATTCAGTAACAAAGGAAGCTAAATATAGTAACAACTTCCCAAAGAAGTAATTAAAATAATTTTTGAATTGTCAATTTTATATTAAAAACATGCTTCTAAAGTATATAGGTTGCTTATGCTAATTGTCCTTATAATAACCTCAACCTATTTGTGTTGTGATAAATTGTTTAAAGCAAGTTCTTAATACCAATGTAAACTATCCAAGTTAACAAATTCAATTCCATTTGATTAAATTTACAGATAAGAACCTTAGGAATTCACCTGTTAGGAAGAAGAAACAGGATTGGACTAGGTAGAACTAATGATGCCCTATTAAAAGTGTGAGGGAGAGTGGCAGTGGTTTCTCTGGATTTTTATTTAGTTGCTTATCAGAATTTTAGACTCCTGCACTAGAGACAGAAAGCATGAGAAGGTAAGTAAGAATGTGGTTTTTGTTACCTTCTCTCCCACTGAATAATGTTTACCTTAAAAATTAGCTGTGGTTTGGGAGGCTGGGAACTTAGAGATATCATAATACCACCACCCCAGACATGTGATTATTTTGAATAAAATGTATGCGCCAGTGGTAGTGATTTAACAGCATAAGAAATCTGAATTTACCTAAATTAAATATTTTGTAGTTAAAAAGCACTAAATCTTAAAAGTCTACAAAAGTTACAGTTTTTTGTTTTGTTTTTTTGTTATATGTATTGGATTTGGAGATTACTCAGTTGTAGGCATTTCTAGCATTTGACTCCATTTAAAAAGATTTTCAGTTGACCATTCAAATGAGTATCTAATGAGGTACCCTGCTAAGATGGTATAAATGGTACAAGCGTGGTTAAATCCAGTTTCTTGTCCTTAAAGGCACAAAGTATCTCTTTGCTTTCAAAAGTATTAGGTTATACTTGACCATTTTACTGTCCATGTTAATATATTTCTCAACTCATATATATATATCCTTTTTTCCTTTTTCTAAAGATTTATTTATGCATACGAGATTTATTTATGCATATTATGCATACAGGGTTTAGGCCAGAGGTGTGGGGGTGGTGAGCGGATTCACCAGAGACAGAGTACAGAGCAGAACAGGCAGATAGACTGAAATACACTGCTGAGGGGAGCAGCTGGAGAGACATCTAGGAGAGGTCTGCTGCGCCATGTGGGAAGCTCCCTGGCCAGGATTGAACTTGTGTTGCAGTGGCTGCTAATAGCTGCTTGGTACTGAGAGTTTGTGTCCTGTTGTTATAACTCTTGGTGCCAACAAATAAGGTTTTATTAGTTCTGCATAACATTTCATGGGAACTATGGCTTATAAATTAGATTTAATAGGGTTTGGTTTATTTGCTTCATTCAGGTTCAGAATTTCATTAGATGATTTGCTGTCTCAGGAATGTTTTTGTAAACACCTAAAAAGCTGCTATAACTATTAACTTTAGTTTTAGTTTTTTTCAAAGTTTTTGGCTACATGTGCTTTTTGTCTTCAAATCATAATTATAAAAACTAAATTAAAATTTTTTAAAAAGAGCCAAGATTTTCTTCTTACTATTTAATTTTTTGGAGATTGAAATAACCTAGGTCTAAGTTGTTGTCTGTCCATCTCTTCCTTTTTTTTTTTTTAAGATTTATTTATTTATACATACATGCTGGGGTACAGGCCAGAGGCGTGGGGCGGCTAGAGGGCTCACCAGAGACAGAGTGGGGAGCAGAACAGGCAGATCAGAAATATACTGCGAGGGGAGCAGCGGGCAAGGCAGGAAAGGTCTGCTGCACCGTGTGGGATTCTCCCCAGCTGGGTGTCGAATTCGCATCACGCGCTGCCGACAGCTCCACAGCGCCGCGCTCAACCGCTGCGCACCAGGGAGGCCCCCGTCTCTTCCTTTTTCCAGTATACTTCTAAGGTTGGCATGGTATACAAATTTTGGGTTCTAATCTTTTCACCTGTAGAAATAAGTTTCTAATATATCAAAAGAAATTTTTAGGGCCTCCCTGGTGGCCCAGCGGGTTAAGTGCAGCACTGTGGAGCTGTCGGCAGCGGCAACGTGAGTTTGACACCTGGCCAGGGAGATTCCCACATGGCACAGCAGTCCTCTCCTGCCTTGCCCGCTGCTCCCCTCGGCAGTGTATTTCCATCGATCTGCCTGTTCTGCTCCCCACTCTTGTCTCTGGTGAACCCTCTCACCACCCACACCTCTGGCCTGTACCCCAGCTTGTATGCAAAAATAATTTTTTTTTAAAGTAAGTTTCAGAATATATTTTTTTAAAAAAAGAAATTTTTAATGTATCCTGGCATCATTCATTTCAATAAGTTAAGATTGAGACCATTTGAAAAATGTATAAACAGTAGTAGTACTTTGGAGGATGTGATCTTTAAGCCTTTCCTTTTATAAATACTCTCTTGGAGTATGTTTGCTATTTTTATGAAACTTAAAAACCATAGATATTTTCCATAGTTGCTTAATATCTCTGATGTAATATGAACAATTTTAAAAATATGAAGTTTGTTTGACATAATAGTGAAAAAATTGTTTCAACCCTTGTATAGTATGCTTTAAGCTATAGAAACTAAAGGTATCTGTGGAAGCCTATGTAGTTTTCAGTGTTACCCTTAACTTGAAACTTTTTAGTATAATCATGCTACCACTGTGACTTTGAGTCTTAATGTGGAAGTGTACGACATTAAATTCATTTCTTAAATATATGGGACTTTTGGTCCTAAATTAAAGTTGTATTCTATAATTTCACATGGGATTGGCAAATTTTCTGAAAAATCAGACTGTTGATCCATAGATTATATGAAATGGCACAAAATGGGAAAAGGGAAAAAATAATAGCAAATGGTAAGACAGGCAAAGGGACATCCGGGAACAGTCACAGGAAAGGTCCAGGGTTGCCATTGCATTCCTGATAACACAATAACTAGTTTTTTTGAAAGTGATTTCCATATAACTGTAAAACACTGTTAATTGAAATTTACAATGGTACATTTTAATTTACAAATGTACTCATCTTTCCCTTTAACATTTTTTTTGACTGTGTAATCTTATTAAAATGAATTGAAACCATAGCTCTGAATGTCCTTCGTTTTAATTGAGAAGAAACCAGCAAATCACTGCTTTACCCAAAGCTGGACAGTCTCCTAATAGCTGTATTCCATCACTTCGAGAAATTGGCTGGGGAAAGTGCGATGTCTTTTATTTTTATCATTGTAAACTGTAAACACTAAATTCCAATAGTTAAAAAATACCTTTGGCCATTTGATTCAGATATTTAAATTCTCTTAGCATAGTTTTTTCCTTCATCTTAAAATCAATGCTCAGATACTAAAATTTGATTAAGTAGTATATTAGAATCAAGTGCAGGATGTTTGTTATTTGATTTGTAAATACTAAACTACATCTTCGAGATCAGTACTTCTCAATTAGGAATAGATTTGCATCCACTCCACTAGACATTAGCATTGTTTGGGGACAGTTTGGGTTGTTAGTTGGAAAAGCAGGGGAGGTTACTACTTGGATCTAATGAAGAAATCAAAAAAATGCTATTTAACATCCTACAATGCCTAACACAGCCCCCCAACACACATCAAAGAATATTTAGTCCTAAATGTTGAGTAGTATCACTGTTACTACACTGTGCCTACATTTAAATTTTAAAAAACTTGGAATAGGATTCTTGGCTTCTTCAATGACTGAAACTGCTGTTATTACAATCCAAAACTTTTTGAGCATTCTTCTAGGCTTAAATCTTGTCTAAAATTTAAACTATTGCTACAAACATTTGGAAAGAAGTGATAATTAAAAGCACAGTAAAATATTTTATATAAATACTAATTCATACACAGTACACTAAAGGTTACAGAGGAAATCTGAAAAACATAGCAGGCTTTTTGGCTAACGTTTCACTGTATTTGTTGATCATGTGTTATACAGAAAAGTGATGATGTATAAAACTATTAAAAACTAGTTATATTGCTGGACTAGTACAGATAAAACTGAATTGTTATATTCAGGGAGTTGGCTATAAAACTAGCCAAGTTTATATGATGAGTGGGTTCCTCGGTATGGCAAAAACTACCTCTTAGATTTTTCTCTGCTTTACCAGAGTTTAGCAGCTTTAACAAATTGCTTTAATTCTTAAAAAAAACATTAATGAGACCCACACACACACACAAACACGATCTATATTATCCCACCTTTATTTCATTTTTATTCTTTTTATAATTATGTTGAAAATTCAGGTAAATATAATGCATTGGCCAATTTTTTAATGTTCATAATGGGTATTTTAAATGTTTAAATTGGGAAAAATAACATGCTCTTTTTGATGTGATGTTTTTCTCTATATTTAATCTTTGCTGTTTATTTTTGCTGAAATAAAAGGGTATATATTTTCTCTATTTGCCTATCCGTTTTCTTCTGTTGTGGTAGTATGGACTACAGGCAGGATTTGCCTGAGCATGTTCAGACAGAATTTTCTCAACCATCAAACTAATAAATGATTGGCAGTCAGCCTTGCAGATTACTGATTATGGACTTTTTTCTTTGTAACTGCATTGCCTAAACACAAATATGTAATGTTAATTTAAGATTTTCATTACAATTCAAAGTTGTCCTGTTAATTACTGAGAATGAAAGTTTTCTAACGTTAGTATGTACTAGGATCTTTTCGCTTGGTTGTATTTCTTCTTTTATTACCATGAAAAATAAGTGATTTTGTTTTTAGAACATTAGAAACTTAAAGTTTCAGATATCTTTTTGAAAGCCAGTACTAACACCTGGTTTACAAAGTTTAATAATCCAGCCACTTTTGAGGCAGGATTCCTACTATATTCTAACCATGAATGGTTTTGAGAATTCTTTGTTTTAAAACAGTTCTAATTATGTTATTAACAATGTTACAATTTTTAAATCATAGATGACACAAATACCTTGTTGAATTTTGATTAATAGAAAAGCTAATTTTTATTTATATTGAAATAACATCTTAGATGGCACTTCTTTGACTTTGTGGGCATAATTTTATGAGTTAATGTAAGGGTATGTAAATAGACATTTTGTATTACCGTATGTAAAATTAAAACTTTTTTAATACAAGTTAAGAGAATATTAGCAGTAGTGTATGTTGTTAAATCTCTTTAAATGTACTTCATTTAGTAGTTTATTACCATTGAGTTTTCGTTTCTAGTTCTCATTAAGATTGATGTAGCTAAACATACACAATGTGAAGTAATAACTTTTTTTTTAAGGGTGAAGTTGAACAAATTGCTATGATGAAACCAAAAGGCCAGACTGAACACGACGAGGGTATGCTTGAATATCTAGAAGATATAATTGGTTGTGGACGTCTAAATGAGCCTATTAAAGTCTTGTGTCGGAGAGTTGAAATATTAAATGAACACAGAGGAGAGAAGGTGACGTTTCTATAGATTTTTCTTACAAATCAGAATGTTCCTTACATGAGTTAAATTATACTGACTTACATACTGATAGGTCATAATTATTGAATAAATGGAATGTTAGGTTGATTTTATGTTTTTCTTACAAACGTTTAAGGTGGATTTTTTTAAATCTAATGTTGGCATATTTTAAGTTCAATTGTACATGTAAGTGGATTATTTGAACACTATACATGTTTAATTTTTGTAGCTAAACAGAGTTAAGATGGTGGAAAAGGAAAAGGATGCCTTAGAAGGAGAGAAAAACATAGCCATTGAATTTCTCACCTTGGAAAATGAAATATTTAGCAAAAAGAATCATGTTTGTCAGTATTACATGTAAGTACTTTGTCAGTTATTTCTGAAATTAAGCCAAAGTCCTTCTCTTATATTCAAGAAATGTAAAGATGGGGGAGTTTGATTTTGTGTTTGATTCATTAAGCTAGAGTTGTTTATCATAGCATTTAAGGGTGACTTAAGTGTCCTACTTTACATTGGGAAGTAGAATTACAAGTATTTACTAAATATTTTCACACACGATTTTTTAAATTTGTGTACTAGCAAATCTAATTTATTTCAAACAGTTATAATCTGTTTTACTAATTCTAGCCTTGACACCTGAGTTGTCTTTTTCCTTCAATAATCAGGTGTAATTGTAGATTGACTGTAGTTAAGAATATTTGAGGAACAACAAAGTTTCTAAATAGCTTTAGCAATGGCATTTAGGATTACATTATTTTTTTCTTCCCTCTAGTTATGATCTGCAGAAACGAATTGCTGAAATGGAATCTCAGAAGAAAAAAATTCATGAAGATACCAAAGAAATAAATGAGAAGAGCAGTATACTGTCAAATGAAATGAAAGCTAAGAATAAAGCTGTAAAAGATGTAGAAAAGTAATAATCTTTTGAAAAATATTGAGAACATTTAAATTCAGTTAATTTTTATTACATGTATTTGTATGTGTATCAATATATAAATTTACATGAGTATAATACATGTAAACTCAACATGTAAAACGGTTTCCTTTTACAAACAAATCTTAATTGCTCTGCATTCAGTTCATCACCACAGATTGTCCAACACTCATCTTAAAATAATGGAGGATGCTACCCCCTAGTGGCAGAATGGAATAACAAACCTTAACAGCAAAAAATAAACATCTAACCATAACAGGGTTAATTCTTAAACAGTCCAGGCCTTCCTGGTGGCACAGTGGTTAAAGTGACAGCACTTGTCAAGCAATAGCCAGCCACTGCAGCCTGAGTTTGATCCTTGGCCAGAGAGCTGACCTACAGCACAGCAGACCTATCTAGTCTGCTGCCACCCTCAACAGTGTATTTCAGTAGATTACCTGTTCTGCACCCCACTCTCTCTCTAGTGAATCCTCACCATCTCCCTCTCCCCCACACCTCTGGCCTAGACCTCAGTTCTTGTATGTATAAATAATTAAATCTTTTTTTTTTAAAAAGAACAGAACAGTCCACAAATCTAGTTGTAGAATTGGGATTGTTCTGGATAGATTTTTTTTTAATGACCTTTCTCTGCCAATATTCTGTGACATCAATATCTTATCTGTGTGATTTCTGTTTTTTGAATTACTTACTTTTATGTTAAATTTTTCTACACAAAGACATGGTTGCTGAAAATTATGTTTCCCACCCAGCTTAGATGGGCAAGATAACTCTTACAATCATATATTTTAACACTTTGTGTGCCGGTGCCCTTTAAATTTACCAGCCCTTGGGGCTGGCCATTTTCTGTGCCACCGCATGAATGGTATAAGCATTCAATAAAACACGCACAACTCAACTACTGGATATTAAAAAAACTGTAATATCTCTTATAAAACACCTTACACTTACACCAAAACAATGTGTAAAGCTTCTAGACTGAGTACAAAGAAATAGCTCCTAATAGTTCCAAATAAATCCACTGTGGCGTAAAAAACCAGAGACTAGATGAACACGTATTAATACGTGAGCGGCCACCTGATACTGGTGACAGAAACACGTACTAATACATGAGCGGACCACAAAGTGTTAACACTTCTTCAAATACAGAGGTAAGAGGGAGATTTAGCTTGATAACTAGTAGAGTTTTATGATCCTGCAGTTAAAAAGTTTGTAGACATTTGCAGAAGAGGCCAAAGAAGTTTGTATAACAGGACCAAGAAATCTACCACAAATAGTGAAATTTTTTTTTATTGCTTTGCTAGGAAACAGAATAAAATTACAAAGTTTATTGAGGAGAACAAAGAGAAGTTTACACAGCTAGATTTGGAAGATGTTCAAGTTAGGGAAAAATTGAAGCATGCTGCAAGTAAAGCAAAAAAACTGGAGAAACAACTTCAAAAAGATAAAGAAAAGGTGGGTTTTGGAGGGGAAGGAGCCCTTACTTGAAGAGGAAGTGTGAACTTGTATACTTTTGTAAACTAATGTTACATGATTTAAAAAAAAAAATCCATGGAGATTACACCTGACAGGAGAACGAATGATGATGCAAAAAGTATGTAATTTTATTTTTAAATGCTTAAATTTTCTTGTCTGAGTAGGCTATCCAGTCTTCATTGTTTTTCGAGGATGTGTTTTTTCCTGTTACATAAGAGGATGAGTGTATTTACTCAAAATATCTTTTGACCAGATATCAGACCTATGGGAATCAATGTTTGAGGAGAACCATTTTGGAAAATGTTCAACTTCTCTTGGTATTGGATAATCAAAATAAATGTACAGAGATTTGAGAGAACCCCAAAATTGGACAGACTAAATGTAACTGTTAAAGAGCCATCAATGTTTAGATATCAAATGTCAATACTTGATTATTACCAGAAGGTATTAATAAAATAAAATAATAGTCCTACAGTGATGACTCTGGAAGAGTAAAGTTGTAATATACCATCAAGGATAGCTTAGGTAATTCCATATAGTTGAGAAGGTGAAGAAAGATAATTACAGCCTGAAATTGGAATGGAAGTAGACCTTATTGCCCAACTAGGGAGAATTTCATTCATAAGGAACCCAGGAATTTATAGGATTAGCTTTATTATTAGACTGAGCAAATATAGAAATCGCAGTGAATGATTTAAGAGTATTTGCTAAAGCCAGCTAGATCAAATCTAATTATAAAGAAAATCTCAAAGACCTAGAATACCCTGAGAAATGTATTTAAATAAGTCAAATATTGCTAGCATTGGATAGTATTTAGGTTCATGTTCTTATAACTTCAACTTGTTTTATAACTTTAGATTGAAGAATTTAAAAGTATACCTGCCAAAAGTGAAAATACAATAACTGAGACAACAAATAGAAGAAATGCCCTTGAGAAGGAAAAAGAGAAAGAAGAAGAAAAATTAAAGGAAGTTATGGATAATCTTAAACAGGAAACACAAGGGCTTCAGAAAGAAAAAGAAGTAAGATTCTTTTTCAGTTGGTGTTTATTTTGGTGCCTTTTAAACTAGATGATTGTTTTTGCAGTAATAGTGAATTTTGAACTATTTGGAGAAAAGGTTTGGGGCTTTTAATGTTCAACATTCCCCATAATAACCTAGCCTTTTTCTTAACCTTTTGTTTTCTGTTTCCCCATGCAAAAGAAAAGAAGTTAACCGATGAGACTGTATAGCGATAGCAGAAAATGTGACATGTCAAGTACTTGGAAGTGTGTTGATTTCATCGTCAAATTTTCTTTTTCATCTTAAGTTATTTTCTTGATTATTTAATGAGTTACCAACTATGAAAACATGGGGCACACTAAGCAGATTGATATCTCCCTTTGCTTCTATAGCTCTTGTGTAATGAAAACCATTGCTCTTTTGTCAATTCTTGGTTCAAATCGTAGGTCTCTAATCTTGTGCTGCTTATGAGTGAGTAACTGACTTGGAGTTAAACCCTGACAGATTTCTTCACATCAAACATAATGATGGTATTTACCTAGTGGGATTATTAAGAATTAATACCTATAAAATGTTCAGAATAATGCCTAGAACATAGTGAGCAATTTGTGTGTTCATGTTTCCTACCATCAAGCATTTAAACTGATTATTATCTGATGACCTTGGACACAGGCTTTTGTTCCTGTACCTTTGTGTTTAAAATGAAAGGGTTAGACTCTAATAAGGACCTTTTTTATGCCATTATTCTAGATATTAGGTCCTTTAGACCCAACTAAAGGTAGTAGCCAAAATTTCTACTCATTTACCAAATAATGATTAGTGGTGAGGATTACTTGGCCTTATCTCTAAAACAGAGATTTTCAAGATAAATATACTTGATGAAAATGCTACTGAATAGTATTTATAACTTACACCCTTTTTCAGTTAAAGGTAACGGGAACAATTAAGGAATTTAGTTGTCTTTCAAAGACTTCTTTTTTTGTTGTTTTAATCTCTAAAATGAGCTTATTGATACCTACCTCAGTAAGTGCTTGTGAAATCAGTTAGGGAAAGACTTGTACTTATCAGTCTTGAAACTAGGCAAAACTATTAGTTTATTCCACTTCTAAGAATTACTTCTATGTATTATCCTTGTAAAATCTCTAATAAGTTCAAAATGTATAGTTCTTGTTTCATTTTAGACTTGGAAACATTTCTGACTTAATAGCATCTCATTTTTACAGAGTCGAGAGAAAGAACTTATGGGTTTCAGCAAATCAGTAAATGAAGCACGTTCAAAGATGGATGTAGCCCAGTCAGAACTTGATATCTATCTCAGTCGTCATAATACTGCAGTATCTCAATTCAGTAAGGCCAAGGAAGCTCTAATTGCAGCTTCTGAGACTCTCAAAGAAAGGAAAACTGCAATCAGAGATATAGAGGCAAAACTCCCTCAAACTGAACAAGAATTAAAGGAGGTAAACCTTTGTTTCTTTATTTCATTTAACATTGCTTATCAACCCTAGTTTCATTTATGTACATTTATTTTAATTTCTACATTGAAGTGACCTGTAGATGGATCTTCTTTCATTTAGTGTACTTTTTCCCAAAAGAATAGGGTTAGTATTTTAGTACTCCATGTGATAAAAACTGAGACTGGGGAGAAACTGGAAGCATCATACAGCAGGTAGTACTGTCCCTACCAGCACTCTGTGGAAATAATTTAAACCGAAGTTTATTTCCCTAAATCTATGTGTAGACGACTTATGCAAGGGTAAATGAATTAATAGATTTGTGTGTGTGAATGAATGTGCAAGGCAAGTCTGTATTTTTTGGTTTTTAATTTATAGATGTAGTTTCTGTGTTGGAATTGCAAACTATTTAATCAAGACATTAACTTTTAGCTCATCAGGTGAGCTACCCTCCTATCCTTCAGGTGAATTATATATCTAAGGAATTTCATAGCTTTACTCTCTAAAGCCTCATTAGGCAAAATGGCAGTAAAAAGTGTTGTTTGAAGTGAAATTATACGGAAAGTCATTGTAGGAAGTACACACTGTTGTGTTCACAGGGAATTATAGGACCACATAGAATTTCATGTAAGCTTACGTTACATTCAGTTACCTCCTCCTTTTTTGTGGTGATTGGGTTTAATTTTAGAGAAGTTATAACAAGTTTTTGCTTTATACTGATACAACTGATACAGTTTAAAACCAGGTAGAATGCAGTGATTGAAAAACTGAGTTTGGATTTGTTTATGTATGTGTATGGTTCTTCTTGTAGCCTGACATTTTTGTGTAGCAGTTCATATTCATGTTCCCTTGCATTTCAGATCTGTGCTTTTCCCCTCTTTATTTAATTAGATGTACAATAGATACAATCATTTAGAAAGCCCAGTCATCCATACCTCACTCTCTGTACCACAGTCTATTTTTGACTAGTGCAGAACATTTTTAGGACATTCATGAATTATGTGGTGCCTAAATGAGATGTCCACAGCTCAGCTCTACTTGTTCTAATAATGTGCCGCTCCTGGAGCTATATTGCACTTAAACTTCTTATTTATTGACTCATAATTTTTTCTTGTCCTTATTTTTCATTTGATCTTAGCCAAAAGGCAAAGAAGTGTGATATCCATCCATATTTTTCAGAGCCAAACCAGCGGTTGCAATATAGCAGCTTAGTTCTGGGTCAAGTGTTTATTGTTGATTCTTGCCTTTTTGAATATTACAGCCAAATCTGTTCTGTGATTGGGCAGATGCTTCTGGGATTCATTTTCTTTTCACTTTTAGAAAGAAAAGAAACTTCAAAAACTTACACAAGAAGAAATAAATTTTAAAAGTTTGGTTCATGATCTTTTCCAAAAAGTTGAAGAAGCAAAGAGTTCCTTAGCAATGAATCGAAGTAGGGGGAAAGTCCTTGATGCAATAATTCAAGAAAAGAAGTCTGGCAGGATTCCAGGAATATATGGAAGATTGGTAAGATAGATTTATTTGGAAATGACTATTTTTCTCAAGATAATTTTGTAGAATGATTTTCTTATCTTGACTTGTATATATATGTTACTGTACATACAATAACATTCATGTTAAGGACATTTATTAAACATTTTGCTCTTAGTTCTGACAAAATTCTTTGATGTGTAGTCTCATTAAAAGCAAATTTAGGGTCTTTTTTTTTTTTTTAATTATAATCATCTGAATACCAAGGAGGGGGAAAAATTAACTCTAGTAGTGATAAATAAACTTAATAAAAACTATCCAAAAAAAAAAAAAGAACGTGATAATTCTGTTTAGGGTTTTACACCACGATACTAAAAGTAATAAAAGAATAGATTAATAACTAATCTATTCGTAGGTTGATAAATAGGTGAATATGTTCATTGGAATTTGCATAATGTTAGATGACTGAATACAAAGTTTTTTATAAATGATTTTACTAAAAGTACTATTAGGTTTCAAATCTTCACATTTTTGTTTTCATACAATGAAAACAATTCTTTCACTTTGCATGCATAAAAAGTTCAAACTCTCATACCTATAAATTTTTTTAAAGACAGATTTAAAACTACAGAAATGGGTGGATGGTTGAGGACACTTAATATTTTTTTCATTGTGTACCCTTCTTGTACTTTTACAGACCAATATATAAATGCAGTGTTTTAAACAAAATGACAAAAATGCCATGTGAGTCGTAATGAAATGATCCTGCGCCTAATTTCTTTTTATTTATGTATGATTTTTACCCCTTTTCTTAATTATTAGGGGGACTTGGGAGCGATTGATGAAAAATATGATGTTGCTATTTCATCCTGTTGTCATGCATTAGACTACATTGTTGTTGATTCTATTGATACAGCCCAAGAATGTGTAAACTTCCTTAAAAGACAAAACATTGGAGTTGCAACCTTCATCGGTTTGGATAAGGTGGGAATTTCATATTAAGCTACCTGTAATTAAAATTTTAACCACCACTATTTTTCATTTTGAATTCTAACCTTTTTAATATTTACATCACCCCAAAAGATGATACCAGGAAATTTTAAGTTCTTTATTATATGTTGTTTTGGGTTTTTTTTCCCCACCTTCTTCCCCCCCACCTACCCCCCCACCCCTTTTAGATGGCAGTATGGGCAAAAAAAATGACTAAAATTCAAACTCCTGAAAATACTCCTCGGTTATTTGATTTGGTAAAAGTAAAAGATGAGAAAATTCAGCAAGCATTTTACTTTGCTTTACGGGACACCTTAGTAGCTGACAACTTAGATCAAGCCACAAGAGTAGCATATCAAAAGGATAGAAGATGGAGAGTGGTGACTTTACAGGGGCAAATCATAGAACAGTCAGGTAAAAGCGGTTCTTTTCTGCCATTTGAATTTGTTAATCTCTTTGGGGAAGATAGCTAAGGCTGACTTCTCTCCTCTGTTTTCCAGGTACAATGACTGGTGGGGGAAGCAAAGTAATGAAGGGAAGGATGGGTTCATCAGTTGTTATTGAAATCTCTGAAGAGCAGGTTAGCATTATAGTCAATACTTATATTGATGTATAATATATTGCTATATTGATGTGTAATATATTGCTATATTGATGTATAATATACATGCTGTATAAAGCTTAGTCATTTTAAGTGCCCTATACTCAAATTTTAAAAGGTTGAATTTTCTATAAATACTAATATATAAGCTGAAATTGGTTTTTCCCCCACATAATTATTGCTTTATTACATACTTGTTTTTATTTCATTTAAGTTGTATGTATAGGAAAAACTTATGACATGGTTCCAAATTTAATTTCAAAATGCTTTAGGTGCCTACAAGTATATGAAGATGTTAAAATGTGCAGGAAAAACTCTCATGTTCTATTATCGCCCTCAGAACATTACATAAGCTTTTTTCATCCTTCATACTTTGTTTTCGATACCTAACATTTTCCAAACCAGTTGTGCCTTGCATCACTCCCATATTTTGAAATGATTTATAATCCTCCACTTAGATATTTGGATAATGTAACATCATTGAAATAATAGGTGATTATACAACTACAAAAGTTTTTCTTCAGATTTCTTGATAAAGAAATTAAATTAGTTGACTGCTTCTAAGCTTAGGCTTGATATTGGAAACTGGGGTGTTTGACTTTATTCCAGTCTTTTTAATCAGTCTTTTTACATAACTATGATTTTGACACTGCAACTTCATACCTCATACCCATGCTTTGCTCAGCCTACACCAAAACTCCATTGCTATGTTCCAGTCTTTAAAATCAGAAGTTTGAGTTTTCTTAATGCGTAAGTTGACTTGCTTATTTCACTGGTACTCTGTAGGTAAATAAAATGGAATTGCAGTTGCGGAGAGACTCTGAAAAGGCAGCTCAAATTCAGGAACAGAAAGTACAACTGGAAGAAGCAGCAATTGAGTTACGGCATAGTGCACGAGAAATGAGGAATACACTAGAAAAGTTTACTGCAAGCATCCAGGTACTCTTAACAATTGTAGCTGAAACTTTGGGAATTCAACAATGTTTGAACAGAAATATTTTTTGTTTGCTAATAATTTTTAAATAATAAAGGAGTAAGGTACATCTCTGGATGTACCTTGATATTTTGATAGCTTGATATTTTGTTTCCCTGAGTATTCATGGATAAATGCCCTGTCACAGTGTTGCCCCAGCCATAGCTAGTACTGTTCCCCACTTGTACTACATAGAAATACGACTTTCCTAAACAACTTTGTGAGACTTTATTTTCATTCTCTTTTCAAGGTAGAATGTTTTCTTCTTTATAAGTAAGTTATACATGCACACCTACTGTCATCTTTTCAGAAACAAAACAAAAAAAGTTTTCCGGAAATACTCAAGAGATCACCCTCATTTTTATGTACATTCTTCAATTCTTTAATATAAGTGCCTGATTTGCATGTTTGTAATTATGCATATGGCAAATTTGGATACATAAAATAAGCATATGTAATTTTACTGCATCATGCTAACTTGTCTTAATTTATTACAGTTTTATTTCCAAACCAGTGTAAATTTACTTTGTTTGAAATTGCATTTGAGCATTCTGCCTGTATTTTGATAAATGTTTTTCTGTGTTACGTATATGATTATACTTAAAATATCTTTGTTAGGTATACTTTTTACACTCCTCCAACTATTAGTTTATACTCCTAAAATTACAATTGTTGCCCAGTACATACAGTGCATAAGACATGTGTTTATAAAATTTTCCTCATAAAGATTTATACACTACTAACAATATATGCAAGTAGTTATTTTTTCAAGTCTTTGAACACTAGGTAGTCTTCAGTATGTTTTAAGTTTGTCACACTGATGTACTAAAAAGTGGCATTTCTATCTAATGAGCTTTATTTCATATATTTCCCATTTTCATTTTTTAGGTTAATGTTTTTCTGCCTTTTTCCTGTATTTGTCTTTTTGTTAAAGACTTTAGTAGTAGCTTTTAAATTCAGAATGTTTAAAGTAAATGTTACTAAGTTTTAAAATGTTGACCTTGAATTTTAAAACATTTCTTTAGCGTCTATCGGAGCAAGAAGAATATTTGAAAGTCCAGGTTAAAGAACTTGAAGCTAATGTAACTGCTACAGCCCCCGACAAAACAAAGCAGAAACTGCTAGAAGAAAATGTTAGTGCTTTCAAAACAGGTATATTTAAGTTATATAGACTTTTTAATTGTCAAAATTATATTAAAGTTTGAAATGTTCAAGGTAGCAGTTTGTAGAATTAAAAATATCAGCTGCATGTGTATGTTATGTGCAAGTGACAGCTGAGTTTTTAATGGTTACTTCATTCCCAAAAGGTTGTAAAGGTAAGTGCTATTAAGGTTAAAATAAGTATTACAAAATTGAGTGCTTCATTTGGAAGGTAAGAAAACTGAGACATTGAACAGTTTCTGTAATTTGCCTGGTATAGTAACTCAGGACTAAGGCAACCTGATTCCAGAACAATGGCCTTACTTTCATACTTTGTATATTTTTGGTCCACTCTTCACAAGGACTCTTCAAGATTGTGCTTATTGTGTATATTAAGAAAATTTAGGATTCAGAGAAATAAATCACTTAAATATGAGCACACAAGAAATAACTAGGATAAACATTGAAGAAAAGCAATATTTGAAAACTTAGAAAGTACAATTTTCCTTCCAAATCTCTTGTTCTTGTGTACATACAAACATGAGCTATTTCAATATAAGATCTTAAGGGGATTCATAGACTCATCAGTGAGAATTGACTTTGAAATTTAAAATCCCCTGATCACACACTTGAGCTTAGCCCTGCTTCTCTTTCCATATTGGCTTGCATCTCAAAAATAGATGGATGTGCATCTTACTGCAGAAAGAAGAAAAAGGGGACTGTGATGACAGATACCTTCTTGGCTGACAGTATCTAGTGACTCCTGATAAACAGTGACCTTCATAACTCAAGAAAGACCCCTACAACAGTTTAGTTCATGAGCCAATGAAGGCAAATAATGTTCCTTTCACAGAGATAGTTAAAGATGGAATAATGCGCCAAATGTACCAAAAATGAGGGAGTTCTCCAAAAGAAGATAGGGAGTAGACAGGTGTCTGTTGTACACATTAAATATTCATCTACACCCAAGGTGGTGTACATGCATGTGTATGGTTATCTGCCTTTTAATACTAGCTCATATAGCACTTGCTCCTGCCCAGCCTTTGTTTTATATGCCTAAAACATTAGATAATTAAGCATTGAACAAACTAGGCCCTCGTGTAAAGGAGCTCAAACTTAACATGGGGAAGCTAAGCAAAGTTGTTATATATTGTAATAGGGTTGCAGTAAAACCAAGATAAAATGAAAAGTAATAGTGATCAGATAGACATAGTGTTTAGACAGGCTACTGATTTGAGCAGAGATCCAGAGGAAGTATGGGGAATCTTAGCCATGTGGGTATTTGGGAGAAGAGCACTCCAGAAGTATAAAGGAAAAGTGCAGTGCTCTGAGGCATAAGTGTGCTAGCATTCCACTAGAGTAAAGGAATTAGGAATCCAAGTACTGTGGGGGCCTTTTAGGCCATATCTCCAAGTGAAATAGAAAACCATCAGAGTAAGTTAATAGCTAGGCACACAGTGAAAGGGTAAAATCATTTGGAAAGCAATAGTCAGGGAAGTACCCTGAGAAAAAGTAGGAATATCTTTGAAAAGAACTTGAGGGTTTGAAGCCACTGAGAAATGAATGGACTGTGTTCATGGTTGAGCAAGGGAATTTAACCATGTGTTGTTAACACTTTCTTTTGATAATGGCGTGTGCTGTTTAGGTTTGTTGGTGGGGTATTGCCTTTTTTTTCCCCGAGGCCACAGAAAACATCAGATTATGTCTTAGTGACTGAAGAAATTTACATCTACGTGTGATTACTCATTAGCTTTAGAGATTTGAATTTTTTATTTTGTTTTTTTCTTTTAGAATACGACAGTGTGGCAGAGAGAGCTGGTAAGGTAGAAGCTGAGGTTAAAAGGTTACACAATATCATTGTAGAAATCAATAACCATAAACTCAAGGCCCAGCAAGACAAACTTGATAAAATAAACAAACAGTTGGATGAATGTGCTTCTGCTATTACTAAAGCCCAGGTAGCAATCAAGACCGCAGACAGGTAGAGTATGCTTACTATTTAGCCTCTTTCCTCTTTGCACAATGGAAAAGGGGTTTATATTTTAATGTAATGACAATTTTATCTCAAAATAGTAAAATACTAAGTATCTGGTTATTAAGTTATTCCATTTCCTTTTGTTAAAGACGCTAATAAGCCATTTATGTTTAAATGAGGAGAGGTATTTTGGGGTGTTTCTTTTTTGGTTTTTTGATTTATAGTAAGTTTTCATTAATTTGTATTGAGAGTTTAAAATATGTAACATCACACAGGTGTGTGTATAAACATAACAACTCAAGGATGGTTTTAATCATAAATTTTGAGATCTGTTAGAAAAATGTCATGGGAAGTTCTTTGGTAGGTTTTCAGAAGCAGAATAACAAATCATGTTAACCACATTTTTAATAGATGGTTTTGCTTGTTTTAGAAATCTTAAAAAAGCACAAGACTCTGTCTTTTGCACAGAGAAAGAAATAAAAGATACTAAGAAAGAAGTAGATGACTTAACAGCAGAACTAAAAAGTCTTGAGGACAGAGCATCGGAAGTCATAAAGAACACAAATAATGCAGAGGTGAGACTTAAAGGGGAGACAGTGGTATTTGAAGAGTAAGAACCTTGCACATCAGTACCTTGCACTCAGTGTGTTAAAATTTATAACTGTTAATTTAAAATGCAGGGGGTATGGGGGAGATTGCTAACTTCATCTTCATATCCTTGTTCTGACGCAGTTCCTATTGGTTTTTAGGAATCTTTACCAGAGATCCAGAAAGAATATCGTAATCTACAACAGGAACTAAAAGTAATCCAAGAAAATGAACATGCTCTTCAAAAAGATGCACTTAGTATTAAGTTGAAACTTGAGCAAATAGATGGTCATATTGCTGAACATAATTCTAAAATAAAATACTGGCAAAAAGAGGTGAGGATGCTACCATTTAGTTAAGTGTAACTTTAAACTATCCTTTATGAAATATATCTGCAATTTTTGTTTGTGTGTTTTGAGGTATGTTTCGGATCGTATTTCCATGATATAATCAGTTCTCAGGTTTAAAGGATACATAATGAATGCTATACAGCAATTACATACAGAAAAGTTTGGACAAAGTTTAGAATTAGCCTATACAGGGCTCACTTACGAAAAGTCTGCATAGAGGGCCTCCCTGATGGCGCAAAGGGTTGTCTCAGCCTGTGAAGCTGCTACCAGCCACTACAGCACAAGTTCCATCCCTGGCCAGGGAGATCCCCACATGGCACAGTAGACGTCCCGTCTCACCCACTGCTCTCCTCAGCAGTGTGTTTTAGTCAGTCTGCCTGTTCGCTCCACTCTGTCTCTGGTGAATCCTCTCACTACCCTACCTCTGGCCTACACCTCAGCACTTGTATGCATAAATAAATCTTTAAAAAAAAGTCTGCATGGAAACTTGGCAAACATTGTTGGTTTTTCTTGAAGGACTTTGAGGAATAGTTGGTAACAAATTAGTCACAACTCTTCAGTATATGTTCTTTTAATGGATAGGTAATTTGCCTCTTTATGTTTTTATCAATTAATTTTAGTACTGTGCCTTCCCTAATGATCATCTCAATTGAACATTTAGATTTCAAAGATATCTTTGCATCCCATAGAAGATAATCCTGTCAAAGAGATTTCAGTTCTAAGCCCAGAAGATCTTGAAGCAATTAAAAATCCAGATTCTATAACAAATCAAATTGCACTTTTGGAAGCCCAGTGTCATGAAATGAAAGCAAACCTTGGTGCCATTGCAGAATATAAAAAGAAGGTATGAATTAACTGTTAATAATGTTAGATTTTTTTTTTAGTTCTCAAATTACCCTTTAATTGAATGTTTTTCTCATGATACGCTTTTTTTTTATAGGAAGAATTATATTTACAACGGGTAGCAGAATTGGACAAAATTACTTGCGAAAGAGATAATTTTAGGCGGGCATATGAAGAACTTCGAAAACAAAGGCTTAATGAATTCATGGCAGGTTTTTATATAATAACAAATAAATTAAAGGAAAATTACCAAATGCTTACTTTGGGAGGTGATGCAGAACTGGAGCTTGTAGATAGTTTGGATCCATTCTCTGAAGGAATCATGTTCAGGTTTGTAACTATACGAAGTTTTAGCTCTCCTTTGAATGCTTAAAATCTTAATTCTTAAATGAGAACTTATTGTCAAATAAAATAAGTTACAGTTCTAGCTTTAACAAATACCAATTTGTTTACATATTGGCAGTTTGTAGTATTTGTCTAGTTTTTGCCTTTAATTTTTGAGCCATTTCAATGCAAAAGGATTTTAAAGTCACAAAGCAAAAATTGCATTGAAAAAGGAATAATGGCAAAAAGTACCTGCTAACTAAATCTAAATAACTCTTATTTTGGCAGGTGTTCTATGTGTTCATCCTTCAATGTTTTTATAAGATTAGAGATTACTGAGGAAAGCCGTAGAAATCAGTTCTGAAAAACAAATCACTGAATCTTAAATTTAGTTTCACAAGTAATTTAATATGCAAATTTTATTGCAATTTGAATAATTATTTCAGTGTTCGACCGCCTAAGAAAAGTTGGAAGAAGATCTTTAACCTTTCAGGAGGAGAGAAAACACTTAGTTCATTGGCTTTAGTATTCGCTCTTCACCACTACAAACCCACACCCCTGTACTTCATGGATGAGATTGATGCAGCCCTTGATTTTAAAAATGTCTCGATTGTTGCATTTTATATTTATGTAAGTAGCTCAGATTTTTTATTCTTTGACTGGTTTCTTATTTAGCATTTTCCTGTCGTCTAACTCCACTTCCTGTGTTATCAAAGGTGACCAAGTCTTTTATTTGAAGAAAATTTAGGAAAATTAAAGTACAAGTTGATATGTAAATTAGTGGTAGAAACACAGCTAGAATCTGAAGTTTCCTGCCTGGATCTTTTTTCCAGGCAAGACTTACAGGCAAAATGCTACCAGAAATACCCAGGTTCCTTTCAAACTCTAATCCTGTTTTCATGGGTTGTCCATGCCATCATTCCTGTTTATGTTCATTATCAATGTAAGCTTTAATTTACTGCCCCCAAAGTATGAGGGAAATAAGTAAAGCTTAGGTATTTATTATGATTTACTTGTAATATTTAATGTTTCTAACTTTTTCTCTTTAGGAACAAACAAAAAATGCCCAGTTCATCATCATTTCTCTTCGAAATAATATGTTTGAGATTTCAGACAGACTTATTGGAATTTACAAGACATACAATATAACAAAAAGTGTTGCAGTAAACCCAAAAGAAATTGCATCTAAAGGACTTTGTTGAACTTGTTTATACTGAAGATTCCTTGAATTCAATCAGCATAGATTGAGAGTATTATATTGCTGGTTTGCTTTTTTGTAAAGGATTATAAATTATATAAAATATATATTCCTACACTGGGTCATGTAAACTGGTTTCTATTTTATGTAATTGTTATGTTACAATTCTAATAAAATACTCTCTATACTTGCCTCTAGATTTTAACAATCTTACAGTTTTGTAAACAGCAGGCAGTGGGAGGAATTAAGGTGCCTGGAGGATCAGGTGACTTGCCCTTAGACCCAAATTACTACCAATAGTTTAGAAAGTATATTAGTTGATAGTGAAGCTCTAAACTAGATCTGTTATCAAGACTCCGCCTACTCGCATGGATCTTTAGCCACACTTAAAAAATCCTGCCAGCTACTCTGATACATATTCTTAAGATAGTCCACTTAATTTACTAATTTAGACAATCATTTATTACACAAATATTGGGAACTAATTTAACCAGTCAATTTGAACTGGAAGGTTGAAAACAGTCTATGATTTTCTAAAACTTAATGTGCTTGAAAAAACACTTGCCAGGAGGGCTAGCAAACACAGTATCTGGCGTGACTCAGGTAAATAAGTTGAAAAGGAAACTCATACACCACTACACTTCATGAAAAGGATGAAGCAAGGGCAGGAACTTTGTTAGTATAAATGGAAATTAAGATGGAATGCTATTTTCCTACAGTGTCAGGGTTTTGGAGCTTTTTAACACTTGGCTCAGGAATGCTTCACATTGCTACTGGAAATAGGGTGACAACCTTTTATTTTCAGAAGGAATTTTTGGTATTGAATCAAGTCTTTAACTGTTCAATTTCTAGATGACTGATCCTGTGAAACAGCTAATAGTTGTATCATAACAAAGTCATTAAAAATGTAAATACATTAGCATGGACGAATAAAGCAAGATCTGAAACGCAAGTATGGTCATGTGTTTTAAATCAAGATTACATCAGGGAAAAATAACTGGCAAAAGCTGTAATTGAGTTTTTTCATTGGTGAAAGTACAGGTAGAATTTAGTATTTTTAATACATTTTATTACATTTCTTTTTAATAAATGTAATACATTTTAATACATTTATTTTTAATACATTTTAATGACTTTTCAGTGGAGTAGTAGTAATTGGTACTGTTTCAAAGTAGATAATGCACCCCATTTGAAAATTCTAAAGCTACCACTCCTTAGATACCTTATAAAGTCACAATGCAAATAAAATGTCAAAATGATTTTATTAAAATATATATTTTGTTATACATAAAACTTAGAAATATTTCAAATTATATACTTTAAATTTTACAATCTCTGGTAAAAAACGCAAAAAAGCATGTATAAGAATTACTTGACCATGCACACTACATAAATGAAGTCTACAAAAAGCATGGGAGGGGTTAGGAATTTTGAATTCAGAAATGTGGATTACGTGCTTGACACAGTAACATTTCATCAGTGCTTACTAGTATTTATAAGTATTCAGAAATACAGGGAATTTTTGAGATGTGACTAATATTTTTAAATGCCACTTGGGCCTAAAAGTAAAAATTTATATTTCTCATTAGCTAAATACATCATCCCCGCCTCCATTACACCCTTTCAAATGTTCTTTGCCTCTGCAGTAGCTAAAAGGGCTAAGTATAGTGATAACTAGTCATAATTTGACCTTAAATATAGTCAGTTTAGTGTTAAGACTTGTTCTCAGCAGATGAGTATCTTAAAACTGGTACCCTGACAATTATAAACTATGGCCCCAAACAGCCCTATGCATCATTTGGTGTCTCTAGGACCAAGAGCATTCCCAATGTCGCCCGAAAAGTCAACTGAGAAAGGCTCCTGCAAATGTGCTCCAAGAGCAACAGCTCCTTCGGGATTTCTGGAAAGGGAAATGAGTTTATACTTAGGGTTATACTGCACATAGCCAAAAGTTCTACCACAAACCACAATTCCAGTCTCCAGAATGTCAGGTATAGTTGATCAAAAACATCTTCAACATGAACAACTCCTTACCACATTCAGATTTTGCTACTTGATTTTAAGAGCTCACTATCCTTATCTGAACCATTCCAAAGGTTCAAGCCACATCAAAATAAAGGCATACAATTTTAGGATTTTGCCATGTTTTAATGTATAAGCTAAAGTGTATATAAAGAACCACAAAGCTGACCATGCAGTATAAAAGACTGGTGTTACAATTGTTTAAATGTCATAGTAATATTAAATCAACCTCAAGCCAATAAAAATATACTCAAGTAATTAAATTTTATTCTAATTTTGAGACTGAAAACTAAAGACATTTATTTTTGACACATTTCTACCCCAACAAAAGGATGAAAGGCTTAACATAGTGTTGCAACTCCAATAAACGCTTGTTCATTATTTATCTATGCTACCCCTTTTTCACCACTTAGCAATGGCTAGTCTCTGCTGTACAAAATGAAACTGTACAAACAATTCAGATTTGAGTTTTCAATAAGAGATTATTTTCCAAGTAAATTCCTTCAGCAGATAGAAAATGTGGCACAGTATATTCTTTAAATCATGGATATTGTTAGATAAACTTTGGTAAACAGATAGAGACACTTCAGAGAAACATACTGATGTGATTTCATTTACAAAGGTTATTATGTGTTGGTTGAAAAAGAGGATCAACATCAGTATCACTGAAACTAGTGTAACTATAACAATGTTCAGAATCTTAAAAAATTCAACTTCTTTTTCATCCTTATCAGGCCAGGAACATGACATCCTTTTTGAAGAAATTCTCATTTCAGGAATAAGAAGTTTCTTAATTTGTCCAATTTCTGTCCTGCTCCAATCTTCTTTCAATACCTGGCTTACACGAGGATAAATTTCAACAGGTTGGACCTCAGGAAGTGGTCTTTCTTTCAAGATCTGTACACGCTGGCGGACATCATCAACTTTTTCAAGAAATTTAAGAGGAGACTCTTCTTGTAAAGATGATATCAGTGTCATTAATTCAAGCTGCTGTTCTCTCATTTCCTTCATTCTTTCAATTTGTGGAGAATATTCTTGACTGATCAAATTGCCAACATCACAGAGAGCAGTTAGGAAAAAATTTTTTTTCTGTTCTAATGTATCATTAAGCTCCTTAAAATACTGGAGAACAACTTCCTTATCACCTTGGACCATTTTCTCTGAGTAAGATTTTTGTTCTTCCAGCTTTTCAATAAGATGTGAAAGATCCGTCCAATGTGTGTCAGTTAACTGTTCAAGCAGTTTTTGAGGCGTGTCCTTTTCTTTCAGATAGGCACTTTGAAGATCATCTATAGGATGACCATGATGTTGACCTATGGTAAGGCAGTGACCACAGACTAATTTTTTATCTAGCAGACAATAAACATTTAATGGTTGCCTGTAATGTTCAGGGCAGGTGACAATATCTGGATGCTCTTCTTGCTGGTACTTTTCAATAATAGCCCTTAATGCAAAATTAACAGGTAAAGATTCAATACCAGTTGGAGCAATTTCAATAATACTTCTGCAATTAGGGCACTTGAGTGGTATTCGTAAAGGTCTCCATATATAGAAGTTACCAGATGCCTGAAGAACGTTTTCCAAGCAATTTCTACAAAATGTATGAGAGCATGGTAGTACACGAGGATCTTCAAAAATACTGTAACAAATGGGACACGTTAACTCATCCTCAAAATTGTGCATTTCCTGTCAAGAGAAAAAAGTATTTAAATATAAAAAAGATATGCACATATTATATAAAGTTTTAGCTGTTAACCTCTAAACTATTGATAAACTGCACTTGTCATTTCAAACAGATTGTTATTTACTAAGATTTTTTTAAATGTAGCTTTCTTAGCAATGCAATTCCTAATATATAATATTGAGTAGCTGATAATCCTTAAAAACTTACTGTTTGGGGGCAAAAGTGCTGAGCAAATCAAGTTAATTTGTAATAAAATGCTTCAAATTAAAGTTTGTTTCTATGTAAAGAAGACTAAAATTCAGTGTTTTTTGAAGACTATTTAATGATTATAACTATTCTAAGTTTGCATTCTAAGATGCTAAAAAACTAGGCTGCACATGTAATGAATAGGTAAGACTAAACATGTCTATCAGTAACAAGTTAGGCTTAGTAAAATTATATTCTTTAATTCAAAAGAAGAATTAATGCTTCAAGTTGGCTCAACCACTGTTTCTAAAGGAAGTTACTAAATTTCTCTAGAAACTTACTATAATATCTTAGCTTCCTGAATTGGAATTGTGCTTAAAAGTGGCATCAGCACAGTGTAGTATCTTAAAGTAATAATTTTAAGATTTGGAAGAGAAATTTGAATTAGTCCTTCTAATAAAAATCAGTTTGAAAAATAAAATGTTCACTGTGGTAACTATGAATTACTGACTACTACAGCATTAGTGGCAAAGAAAGCCATTAGTCATCTTTCCTTCATGGAAGAAATCCAGCAATAGTTCAGAGACCCTCTGACTAGTTATTACTGACATTTTTAACAACAGAAAACAGTTTTGCATCCTATCACTTCTTAGTCTTCCTTGGATCTATCCTCAGCACAAACCACAATTTTTGAGTTGCTGAGCCCTTAAAGAAAAATCAAGTTACACCACTGTTTAAAGAACCTTAAAATCCAAGTACCAATCATGTAAAATATAAAGGTTACCAAGTCCTCCTCAATAAAAAAATTTTAAGATTAAAAGTTTGAGAAATCAGTATCTACAAATAATTTTTGATACTTGAATGAACATGACCTATTTAGACTTTTTAGCTCTATGCTGCTTATCTTTTACCATTTGTTAAACCAAAATGACTCAAATCTCAGTTTGAGCCTTATCTCTTCCCCAGATTAGGTCCCCTGATAATTTCACTTAACTGAATTACACTTAAAAGAATCTTCTAACATTTTTCCATACAACAAAATGTAAACCTGCAGTAAGGGCAGTAACTGGGTTTAAATACAGAACTTTACACAGCAAGCAAATTGGTTGAATATACACTATCTTAAAAGACCTAGTTAATAAAGTGTTAGACAATAGTTTTTGGTTTTTTTAAGACAGAGAAATAGGAAAAGCTATATAACAAGAGAGTACAGAACAGAAAATATTCCACTCAGACTGACAATATTCAAAATCCTAATGAGCCAAAACGTGTCACACAGAGACTGAGTGTGAACTGTGAAGCATTCCAGAAAACTAAAGTAATTGGGCAATAGTACAGAAGATGACACGTGTCGAAGATAAATGCAAGTGAATACATGTTGAGAAGACTTCATGACGCTACACCTACAGAAAGCTCTGAAATACAAAACCACCCAAGAAAAACAAACATGTTTCTCAGAGTATCCCAGTGATGTAGGAATTCATAATGAAGGAATAATTAATAGCCATCTGCAAGGAATAAAATGAGCAATGGACATATATTCAATTTAGATCTGCTCTTGGAACTATTTTATGTTTAAGTAGTAAAATCAGCCATAAAGCAGAATCTAACATTTCCCTCCAAAATCCTATTTGTCAAAAAGTTACAAAACATTTGCCCTGAGAACCCATGCAGGAACCACATAAATTCCACTTTCCTTAGAATTGAGGAGAGAACAGTCACAGATTCTAAAAAATCACGTCCTGTGTTTATGTAATATTGAAACAAAAATCATGGTCTCAAAAGTCACTTCCATAACTTACAATTTGTTTAACTGTGGGTAACTTGAAGAAACCAAATCCTAGTCTTGGACTATCTTTTGCTGATTTATTAAAAGTGTATCTTAGGTAAGAAATTCGTAAGAAGTCAGAATTGGTTTACTAGAAGCAAGCCTGACTGAAAATGACTTTCTAAGGCCAGGAACTTCCTGGCTGTGGTTGCTACCTGACATACAGAAGATACATCATGCTTAGGGGCTAGTTCTTCCAGAAATTTTACATACCAGAAATTTTCTGTAACTAGGCTAGAAGAAAAGGAGCAAAAAATTTTATCTATGTACATTTTCAAGGGAGAATATCTTAGATTTAGCTATGATGTATGTATTAAACAACACTGGAAATAGAAAACAATGAAGCAATGCCTTCAATATTCTCAGGAAAAAGTGGCTTCCAATCTAAAATTTTACAACCAAGAAAGAGAAATTTTTAGGGTAAACTAAAGATAGTGTGACATGAGAAGTAACAAAAACGAACAACTCATGCACTTTCTAAAGCAGCTACTGCTGGGACAAAAAAAAAAGGACAAGAATTCTCACCAAGATATAGTGACCAGGACAACAGGGCAGCAAGCCTAGAGAACAAGTAGTCTGAAGGACGAAGACAAACCCAAAAGGAATGTCTTTAACACATTGTTTGCGGGTAGTTTTTATCGCGTGCTAACAGGTGGCGCGGGCCATTTTTGCTAATTTTTTGCGCAAATGGCAACGTTCAGTAAAATTACGATAACTTTAATTTTACATATTTTTTTCAATGAAACTTTTTGTGATTTACTATAAAATGCACACGGAATTATTTTTCTTAACGCTCTACTACCAGTCAATGTAAAACGTATAAATACATTTCCCGCATACAATATGTTAAACAAGTAAGTGGGACAGGCAGAATATTTCATGTGCCTTGAGAGTAATGAGAAAGTAATCTTGAGAGTAATGAGAAAGTAAATCTTAGGGGAAAGTGATAGGAAAACAATCCTAAAAAAAGAAAACATTACAGTACAGTATATGGCTCAGTTGTTGTATTAATCATATTATTATAAAAATACAGTTTTTTAAAAAAAGCATGACTGTTATGGAATGAACATTTGTGTCCCCCAAAACTCATGTGGAAATCTTAACCCATAATGTGACAGTGTTCAGAAGGTGGCGCCTTTGGAAGATAACCAGATCATGAGTGTGGAGGCCTCAGGAGTGGAATTGGTATTCTTATAAAAAGAAAATACAAGGACTTGATCTCTCTTGTTCGCCATGTTAGGACACAGGAAGAAGACAGCCACCTGCAAAACAGAAGAGCACTCTCACCAGAACCAGTCTCCAGAACCGTAAGAATGTTTGTTGTTTAAATTACACAGACTACGATACTTTTGCTTGGAACAGTCCAAACTAGGAAAATGACAGAATTATACTGCAAGAAAGAAAGAAGGGAAGGAAGTCATGTTTAAGAACTAAATTTTAACCTTCCTTTATAAGAAGTCAATACACACCTGAAAGTGAAAAAGCAGGAAATTATATTTAAAGTATATTACTTAAAAACAAAGAAACAATTCCAAAGAAACGGTTTAAAAAGAAATGAATGTGATTGCTTCTGGAAACCAGGAATCAGGATTGGGGAGAGTGAGGGCAAGGGACTGCTGTTTTTCATTATAAATCTAAATAGTCCTATTTTACTTTCAACTATTAACATACAATTATAATTATAATAAAATTTTAAAGACAATCCTACAAGCATCCAAGCAGAAAAGTAAGGCAGGTAGGCAAGGAAAACAAAAACATACTAGTCTCAAAATTCTCTTCTAAGAGATTATAATTCCCAAAAAGGGCCACAACACTCATCTCCCACACATGCTCTTCTGCAACATGACTCTGCTGGTACTTCCCCATCAAGATATATTCATGCCCCCAAAAATCTGTGCATCCATCTCACCAATAGGAAAACTACAAGTGATACTGTGGCAGTTGTCAAGTTAGCCCTTAATTTGCCTGGCAGGTCACTTCTTAGAACCACCAACGGTTATGTAAAAAGTCCATGTTGATGAGAAAGGCCAAACTGGGAAACAATGAGGTACCAGACCTAAGAGAGAAAAAGCCATTTTGGATGTGCAGCCAGCCATATTTTCAAATGTTTGTTACATAATCACAACAGCTCTAAAGAAAGAAGGAATGTTAAAGACAATGCAGCAAAATCCACAGGGTCTGGAAGGAAAAGGAGAAGACCTGAGAATTCTGTACCCAGAATAAATTTATTCATCTGAAAACTACTCTTCGACAAAATCTATAAAGTTAAAAAAAAAAGAATTCTGTAAAGCAGAGCTGAAGCTTTATGCTTTTATTACAAAACCAAAAAAAAAAAAAGGGAATTTTTAAAAGTTAGAAAAACCAACCAACCACAAAAAAGCTTAATTGATATAAATGAACTGATACAAATGAAGAAAACAATGAATTCCAAATAGTAAATTGTTAGAAATGATAAACCCAAGAGATGACTCTTTAAACTATTAGCGATCTGCTATAGGTAGCTTCTAAGATGGCTCCCAATGACCTCCACATCCTAGTAATCATGTCCTTTTATAACCTTCTTTCCTCAGTGTGGACTGAACCTACTGACTCCCTTTCTAATAAATAGAATACAGGAGCACTGCTGTCTAGAATGCTCCTGCTCTCTCAGAGATCACTCTGAGGGACACAAGACGTCATGTTGTGAGCAGACCTAGGTCTACTTGGTATGGCAAGGGCATTTAGTCTAAGGGCTCCCAGAAACTGAAGCCTGCAAACAACTACTTGGAACTTGGAAGCAGATAGTTTAGGTCCAGTGAAATCCTGCAATGACTACAGACTAGCCAACAGTTTAACTCATATGAAAGCTTGGGCCAGAGGCACTCAGCTAAGAAGCTCCTGAATTCCTGACCCACAGACTGTGTTTTAATTGTTTGTTGTTTTATCCCCTAAATTTGGGGATAATTTGTTAGGCAGCAATACATTAATATACTACCCTAACCCAGAGGGGAAAGGGAAAAAATGACAAGTATACAAAGCTAGCATTGAAAAAGGAAATACGCCAAATACAGAAAAGGCCAAAATTATAGACTATGCTGCACATGCTACTATACTTGAAAACCTGTAAGAAATGAATTATTCTCTTTATCAGTTTCTTTTTAAGATTTATTTATTTATGCATACAAGCTGGGGTATAGGCCAGAGGTGTGGGGTGGTGAGAGGATTCACCAGAGACAGAGTGGGGAGCAGAACAGGCAGATCGACTGAAGTACACTGCTGAGGGGAGCAGCAGGTGAGACAGGAGAGGCCTGTTGCGCATGGTGGGAATCTCCCTGGCAGAGGATTGAACTTCTGCAGTGGCTCTGGATAGCTTAATAGTGCTGCACTTAACCCGTTGCGCCACCAGGGAGGTCCTATACCAGTTACATACGAAAACTGAACCAAGAAGATAAAGCAAACTATGAGAGAAATTTATAAATGGAGCAGTGCTACTCTAAAACACAGGAAGGGGACAAGCTTCTCTAGTGAGTTCTTTGCAATGGTCACGAAACTATTTCTTTTTCAACTGTACCAGGATACAGAGATGGAAAGTTTACAAATTGTTTTGAAGATAGTATATAACATGATCCTGAAACCTAACAAAGATAACACAGTATTAGCAAAAACAAATATAGAGTACATTAAATGATTAAATCATGTTCCTTCCAGAAATGTGAAGTTAGTTCAGTTATAGAAAATTATTCAATTAGCCCAACAGAGAAAAACTGTGTAATCACATTCAGTGTGGAAAATGTACATAATACAAAAACCAATAAGCAGTCCATAAAGACAGAAAGAAAAATGATGGCTGCCAGAGGGCTAGGGAGGGGATGGTAATTATAGTTACTGTTTAGAGGGTACATACATATTTTCAGTTTGGGAAAACGAAAAAGTTCTAGAGACGAATGGTTGTACAACAGGTGAATATACTTAATGCCACTAAGTACATTCATACTTAAATACGTGCACTTAAAAGTGGTTAAGATGGGGCCTCCCCGGCGGCGCAGCAGTTGGGCATGCGCTGCCTACAGGCGGCAGCAACACAAGTTCGAAGCCCCGCTGGGGAGATTCCCACATGGCACAGCAGACCTCTCTCCTGCCTCGCCTGCTGCTCCCCTCAGCACTGTGTTTCTGTCCATCTGCCTGTTCTGCTCCCCACTCTGTCTCTGGTGAACCCTCTCGCCACCCTGCACCTCTGGCCTGTACCCCAGCTTGTATGCATAAATAAATAAATCTTTAAAAAAAAAAAAAGGTGGTTAAGATGGTAAATTTTGTTATACTGTAACAGAATAAAAAACCTAAATTTTTTTTAAAATTTATTTATTTATGCATACAAGCTGGGGTACAGGCCAGAGGCACAGGGCCATGAGAGAGTTCACCAGAGACAGAGTGGGAAGCACAACAGGCAGATCGACAAAATTACACTGCTGAGGGGAGCAGCAGATGACGCAGGAGAGGTCTGCCTTGCCATGTGGGAATTTCCCAGGCCCCGACCCAGCGTCGAACTCGGATGGCTGCTGCCGACAGTTCCACAAGGCAGGGCTTAACCACTGCGCCACCAGGGAGGCCCAAAACATAAACATTTTTAAGTCTCGCCTTCTTTCCACTGCTAAATTTAGAATCAAATAGTATTACTTTATATTTTTAAAAAGTAAAATAAAGTAACTGTAAATATTGTTTTCCTCCAGTGAGCACTAATTCCAAGTAAAAATTGGTAAATTGGTTCAAAGATTTCCTACTGCCCTTTTAAAAGTCACTAAGAAATGAATATAAAACATTAATCTTTTCAGAAAGAAACAAGGTTCTATCACCCATTTATGAATTATTTCACAAGTTTCTTGTGTCAAAAACAAACACACTTCTGAATTACTGAACGTTTCAGGCAGTCAGGCAGTCTTCCTCCTTTGAACTGACTTCCTATGGCACCTCCACGATGTCTGACCAGCATGTTACGGAATGACAGGGAATTAAGCAGTACAGAAAATATTATCCATTCTCCTGTGTAAACTATTTTTTTTTATTTTAATTCACTAGTGCATTTTTTTCCTTCATCTCTAAATATGAATGGTTATAAAACATCTTTTACATTTTACAACCTGTGAAGAGAAATTATATTTACCACATTATAGAGTGAGATGACTTAGTGTAGTACTCACTGTGTGAGTCAGCTGTAAGTCTGGGAAAATTCAAGAGGTGCCACCCCCCCAGACTGGGCTCACATATTTGTGGCCCAAACTGATAAAAAGCATATTTTATGCAATTTAAGGATAACTTTAGAAATACTACAATTTTGCCATCTGTATATATAAGGCAGATTTTAAAAATACTTTTTGCACTTATACAAAATGAAGGGCCATTCCAATTTTCAAATTAAAAAAAAAAAGGTCCTATGGTTGATCTGACTTTAACTGTTTTTCTGCATTTTGACATCTGATACCCCAAACTAAGAAACTTTTTTTTTTAAAGATTTATTTTTTTATTTATACATACAAGCTGGGGTACAAGCCAGAGGTGTGGGGCGGCGAGAGGGTTCACCAGAGACAGAGCGGGTAGCAGAACAGGCAGCAGAACAGGCAGATCAGAAATACACTGCTGAGGGGAGCAGCAGGCAAGGAAGGAGTGTGGGATTCTCCCAGGCCGGGGGTGGAACTCGTGTCGCAGCTGCCAACAGCTCCACAGCGCAGTGCCCAACCGCTGCGCCACCGGGGAGGCCCCCCCAAACTAAAAAACTCTTAAAAGCAATTTAACCAGGAACTAAAAAGAGAAAATACAGTTTTCAAAGTGGAAACATATTTGGTAAAAAAAAATTCAGTAATATGCTTGCTGAAAGGCAATGTTAAAACATCCCTAGAATTAAAACTTCACCTTGCCAAACTAAATTATGGTGCCTTATTTCAAAAGGTAATTACTCAGTTATTAAAAAATGCAGATCACTGCTAAATATATAGTAAAAAAGCAACAAGTTATAAATGTAATTTGCTGAACTCTATGTATAAAGTGCTACCACTGGGAGCGCTAAGACATGCACAGCCATAAACTTCTGAGAGGGTATACAAAAGTTAACTAAGTTTAAAGTATAGATCAGATGAGGGAGTTGTTTACTTATCATTTTATGCTCCTTCTATATGATTTGAGATTTATACATCACCAACATATGTATCTTTTCAAAAGATTCAAAATCTTCACCTTACAGTTTTAAATCACACACTCCGAAAACTTCTTTTTTTTTGGTACTTAATTTTCCAGAACTTACCTATTTTGTTGATCTTCTGATTTGGGGAATAAAATTTTATTTTCTCCAACTTTCTCGGGTTCTTTAATTCTTATTCTACAATTCAAATAATTTTCTAAATATTTTCATTTCCATCTCAAAATTGTATTAGGAATGGTTATTTCACTGTCTTTTATGTTTATCTTACCTATGCGTCGTGGTTTTTAGAAAAGTAGTAACAAATATCAATAGTTACTGGAGCTGCAGGACAGGTATCACTTGTACCTCAAAAATTCTAACAATTCTTTGAACAAATAAATCGTCACAACGGGCCTCTGTTTATAGCGTCAAATATCTTATAAGCTCTCGAAAATATCAACCAAGAAAGAGTAACCAAACACTCCTGATCATTCTGGATTGCCTGAGGTTTACTGGAAAGCAAGCAACATCCCTGGGAATGGGAGACTTAGCAGCTTAAACTAAACACTGGTTTAGGTTATTCCAGTCCGTTTCTCTCTCCTAATGCCGTGGGACGCTAACGCCTCTGGAAATTGAGGTTTCGCGTCTGTAAAACGGGCATATAATCACCCCCTGAGAACTTCCCACACAGCAGCAGCTCAGCCGAGCTGGCCTTTTCCCTCGCCCTTCCCCTTCCGGAGGGTCTGTAGACAAACCCTCCCGCCTCGCGCCTGCCCCACCTCACGCCCCGACCCCCGGGCCGCGAGCTTTGGAAGCCCCGCTCCCTCACCCTCACCAACTCAGAAAGGCGGCTCCCCATCCCCGGCCAGAAAGAAGAGACGCGGGACCCCAGAGCACCCTCTCCATCGAAGTCCAAACACCCCAGTACGCCGGCGCGTGCCTCAGAAAGGAAGACCGGAGCCGCCTCCACCGCGCCGAGACGAGGCTGTTCAGACTCACCGCGAGCAGGAGAGCAGGCCAGTCACTCCGCGGCCCCGACGCAGGCTGAGCTACTGGGTGCCGCCTCCTCGCCTGAGGGACTGCAGGTGCCCACACGGGGCGGGGCCTCGCGGGCTTCCCCACGCAGGCGCGGTCTCCGGCGACTTTCAACTGCCCAGCCTCCTCCAATGGGAGAGAGTGAGCGGCGCTGTTCGAAAGTCAACCGCCGCTACGGCGGCGAGGGCAGGGCGTGACCACAGGGGCGTGGCCAGATGCGGGGCGTGGTCGCGAGGGCGTGCCGGGACGGCCTCCGTAGCTCGGCTCGCCGGCGCACTAGGCTGGCCTGTAGTGGCCGGAAAATGCGAAAAGGAATTTTTCCGGGACAATTTTTACAGGGGCCGGGCCATCAAAATTTGGTTTGCAGAGTTTGAGGCGCTACATCTCATTACCTCACGCTTGTTCGGAGGGCACCCGGCTCCCTCCGCCCTCGGAGCCCTGGTTCCTGACGGCTCTGCCCTACAGAACGCTGCACTGAGTTCCTACGTCGACCGCCAGTCGTCTTACTGAGACAGCTCAGAATGCTGTGGCCCTAGAATGCTACCCCACCTCCCGCCTCCGTCCTGCTCCCACTGCTTCAACACATTACTGCCAGGAAGATTCCAGTTAGGGCAACCAATTTAGTCAAAGGAACCTATGATAGAACAGTTCCCTTTCACCAGTTCCCAGTGGGAATTAAATGAACAGGGGCAACCTGAAGGATACTAGTGGTCATTTAACCCGTTTTCCACGGGGACCTTTTGAATTGGAGAAATTCTGTTCCTCCATACCAACAGGCGCCTCAAAGCTGACTAATTTGTTTGCTTCCATTATTTCTCCAGTTGGCCTACCTGAGTAGACATGCTATATAAGTATTGACATTGGTCGCGCAGAGAATGATTTTGGGGAAGGCTTGTGAAGAGATTTTCATCTCCATCAGAAGAATCTAGATACCCCAGAGCCAGAGAAGCTGTCCTAAGGTAGATCCTAACTGGGACCCCAAATATGGGAGAATGGAAAGACTAGATCATTATAAGAGATGCTTATTAGCAGGATTAAGGAACGGAATGTCTAAGCGAAAGAGTTTGGTGTAAAATTCTAGAGCTTCAACGGAAAGCCAGTAAAGGTCAGTCTGAGGTTCTTGAAAAGATTATTCAAACTTACTGTACCTACACAGACATCAATCCAGATTCTCTAGAAAATGCTCAGACGTTTAACACACTATTCATTGGTCAGAGTACTGCTGATATAAGAAAACAAGGTAGAAGTTGCCATAGATATCCTTTCCAGTTGGTCAGTATAGCCTTTAGAGTGTATACAGCAAGAGAAGAAAGGAGGCCTATAGCTGCAACTGTTTTTGTAGAGAATGAAGAGAACAGGGTTTTGGAGAAAGAGGGGATATAAAGAGGAAGTAGGAGAAGCAAAGTAAAGGAAGAATCAGTGTGCTGACTGCAAGAAATAGGAGCCTTGTGTAATCTGTCATGAAAATCTCTCTTCAGAAAACCTGTCAGTTTTGCCTTTTGCTCATAAATTGCACTGTCCATGCATTAAGCTTTGATGGTTTGACCAGGAGACATGTCCAAACTGCAGTCTCCACATTTTGCTACCAAAATTTCTTAGTCACCCCCACTGGCACTTGTCCAAGATCTGATGTTGACTATACAGAAGAAGTTCAATTTTCAGTTTCCAGAATTTACTTTTGCCTTTTAATATTAACTGATAGTATGAGTGGTGTGAAGCTATATGCTCTTCAGCATTGTACAAAAAAACTAATCTCATCCAAACTTCAGCCAAAGAGGACATGACAAATCTTCAGGGTTTGTGATTGAACTGAAAGGATTTAAAGAAGATGGCATTTTAAAAGTTACATTCTGTTTGTGCTTCTCTTAGGAGGTATTTTCTGCCAACATAAACATGATAATGGCTAGCATGTATCTTAGGATGTCCCCTTCTTATTGCACTCATCCTTTTCTTTCCCCCAAATACACTACTTTTGGATTTCCTGAAATAAATTTAAGGAACAGTAAAAGTGAAATAGTAACCAAACTTCAATTCTGACCACTGCATGAGACATAAAACGAGAATGTATGCTCAAACAGTACATAAAACATCCAGGAAATTTTAGCTATAACTCATACTTTCCTTTCTCTAGGATTTCTATGCCTCCAGATGAACCATTGCCTCCTTTCAGATCTGGTGATCGGGACTTACTTGAGACCTGGCAGAGTGGAGATGCCCAAGCCCAACTATTGGAGGTATGGCCTAGTTCTTATAATGCTTTCCTACTCACTCACTCTTCTTTGAAACTTGAGGCATAAACCCCAGGTGCATGACTCCAAAGTGAAGAAAGCCCTGGAAGGTGATGACCCAGAGACCAAAACCCATTGATCTTGTGAAATATCTCAAGTCTGTGGAAGACCTGAATTATTTGTTTAAAAAGAGAAGTACTTAAGTATTTTTTCTCTTTCAGTTTCTATTGTAAGATACCCCAGAATTAGCTTCCTGGTGAACACTAGAACCTCTGAGGTGATGAATAGGCTATGGGTCTTCCTTGTCATGTAGTCTAACAACTTTTTTTTCTCCTTCCAAAGTCTGAGGTGTGTAGGATCATATCTGAAATCACATGACTTGTGCTTTCATAACTCCCCAGTTTTGGGAATTTGATTTTGACTCTATGGAAGAAAATTGGTTTTGATTTTGGCTTTTAATTTTTGATCTTTTAAAAAAAAATTTGTGAAGATGTTTTTGTATGTGAGCCTATTTTTGAGTTTTCTCTTTTGTCTCTTTGCAGGCTGTTGTTTACAAGCTCATGTGTGGCTCAGGTGAACAAACACTCTCACTGCGTCAGTGTAAATAAAATTGCTTTTCCAGCAGTCAGTGATGAAAAGAATCTAGCCTCAGAAAACTAAGGTTTGTCCATGTAATGAAGCAGAGAGAAAGCTCTGTTTCCTTGCAAATGAGTAAAACTGCAGTTACATAAGATATTCCACATGGGTTAAATCAAAAACTAAGGGAGCTGTTTGTGTCCCTATGTTGTTTATCTTCCCCTTTCAGTCTAATTGTTCTGGCCTCCAAAGGATTAAAAAAAAATTTTGGTATAGACAAGATCTGTAGCAATTTTGAGCTCAGAAATATAATAGGAACTGGTTCTGGTGCTCCCAGGAAGCGTGGTCTGGGGTAATACGTGGTTAATAAAAACTCATTTAGAATTTACTTTAGTTAATGAAAACTAATTTGGTATTTAATAGCTTGGTTTGAAACATGTATATCTTTGAAGTTGTGCTATTGAGTGTAATTTTTTTTTCTTTTTACCTGTGTCATTTGTTTTGGGTACATGCTGCACAGAAGAGGCAGCCTGAGATGAACCGCTTAAGTCTTTAAGCATCAGATAAAATGGGAGTTGGGAAATTAAAGACTTCTGAAGTTTCCAGTTGTAGAACTGAAATGATAAGGTTTGGTGGAAGAAAAATGGTTCCTTTTGTAATGAAATAATTTAAGAGGATGGGAAGGGTGTTAGGTAATTGAATGGTATTTTTTTTAATACTTATGACCAAACTTCCCAGAAATCTAAATTAGAAAAAAAAATGATATTCTTGGGCTTCCGTGGTGACACAGCAGGTTAAGCTCAGCACTATGAAGCTATCCAGAGCCACTGCAGCACGAGTTCGATACCTGGCCAGAGAGATTCCCACATGGTGCAGCCGATATCTCCTGTCTCGCCCACTGCTCCCCTCAGCAATGTACTTCAGTCGCTTTGCCTGTTCTTCCCCCCACTCTGTCTCTGGTGAATCATCTCACCATCCTACACTTCTGGCCAGCACCCCAGCTCTTGTATGCATAAATAAATAAATCTTTTTTAAAAAATGGTTTTCTTTTGTTTAATCAGAGGAAATTTTATAGAACCTCAGTAGAGCTGAGAAACCGCATAAAATTTCTTGCTTTCCTATGGAATTAAATGAGAGATGTTTCACCTTAGCATACACACGAATATTCATATGGGGGTCTAAAAATTATTATGTGAAAATTCATCAGTGTCTGGTATTGAGATTTCAATCACTACAGAGTTTAAATACCCCTCTATGGACTGCCATCACATTGGCCTTACCAAATTTATACTATAATGAACAAATGACTTCCCAAATTTAGAACAACTCCTGTCATTTATTTCAGAACTTCAAAGTAAATAGTCACAACTAGCTCTGTGCTTACAGTGGCAGTGAGTCCAGGGCGATGAACTAGGAGAATCATCTTAACATTTCATAAGTCATTTCATCTAGAGCAAAAGCACACAGTTGTATTATACAATACAATAGTTCACAAACCCAGAGATCTAGAATTGAAGAGAGTTCGGAGGCAATCTAGAGAGCTTCATTTTCGGAGGAGAAAACTTTCACCTTAAAATGGGCTTTGTACCCAGATTTGGTAATTGTCCCTGAAAGTATACAAATTACAAAATTATACCTATCACATAGTATTTTCACACAATCCTCTTCAGATATATCATTAGCTTTAAAAAAAAAAAAAAAAACCTGATAGGGGCCTCCCTGGTGACAAAGGGGTTAAGTCTCATCTCTATCACCACTGTGGCCTGAGTTTGATACCCCACCAGGGAGCTAACCCACATACAGCACAGCAGACCTCTCCCTTCTGTCTTGCCCACTAATCCTCTCAGCAGTGTGTTACGCCTGGTCTGCTCCCCACTCTGTCTCTAGTGAATCCTCTCACCCCCTGCACCTGTGGCCTACACCCCAGTTCTCATATACCAAAATAAATTAATAAAATCTTTAAAAAAACAAAACTGTGATATAATTGACAGATAACATGGTACTACTTTCAGTTGTACACATAATAAGTCTATATTTGCATATATTGCAAAATGATCGCACAATAAATTTAATTAACATCTATCACACTACATAGTTATAAATATTTTGTATATGTTGAGAACTTTATAAGATCTACTCTCTTAGTAACTTTCAAATATGCAGTACTGTATTATTAACTACAGTCAGCACGGTGTACAATGAATCTCCTGGACTTACTTTATAACTGCAAGTTTGTCCCTTTTGAGTACCTCCATCCATGTCATCCAGCTCTTGCCTCCCTCCGCTGGCAATGACCAATCTGTTCTCTGAGCTACTTAAGTTTGTTTTTAGATTCAACATATAAGTGAGATCCTGTGGTATTGTCTTTTTCTGACTCATTTCATTTAGCATAAGGCTCTGAAGATCCATACATTCTGCCACAAATGGTAGGATTAATTAAATGACTGCATAGTATTCCATTATGTGTTGTTGTTGGTGGTGGTATGTGTGTGTGTGACATCTTCATGTTTTGGTAATTTAAAAAAACTTTTTTTTAATATCTTTTTTTTACAAAGTCTTACTCCAAGACCATTTTTTTTTTACAGATTTATTTATGCATACAAGCTGGGGTACACGGGCGGCGAGAAGGTTCACCAGAGTGGGGAGCAGAACAGGCAGAGTGAAGGAAACACACTGCTGAGGGGAGCAGCGGATACAGCAGGAGAGGTTTGCCACGCCATGTAGGAATCTCCCCAGCCGGGCGTCGAACTCACGTCCCTGCTGCCGACAGCTCCACAGCACAGCGCTTAACCACTGCGCCACCAGAGAGGCCCTTAAAAAAACTTTTAACTTCAGAATAATTTTAGATTTGCAGAAAACTTATAATGCTAGGGCAAAGGATGCTTATAAATACCTTACTCAGTTTCCCCCAATATTAGCATCTTACACTAATGGTATATTGTCAAAACTAAAATAAACACATTGGTAAATAAACTATGGAATTTATTAAATAAATTCCAGACTTTGTGAATTTCACCAATTTTTACATTGTCTTATTTCATTTCCAGGGTCCTATACCTTAAGATTTATTCATTTAATATCTTTTTTTTTTTTTTTAGTATTCTGGCAGGGTTGGATAACCATCATGTCAATCTAATTTTAGAACATTTCATCCCGCCCCCCAAGAAACCATGTATCATTAGCAGTTCCCACCTCCTCCCAAGTCCCACATCCCTTCTCCTGCCCCCAATGACTGGCAACGCCTAATCTACTTTTCTGTCAATGAATTGGTTTATTCTGGACATTTCATATAAATAGAATCATATAATATATGTCTTTGTGACTGGCTTCTTTCAAGGGTTTTTGATGATTTTGATTGGGTGCCAGTCTGGATAATACAGGATAATCTTCTCTCAAGATTCCTAATTACATCTGCAAAGATCCTCTTTCCAAATGGAATTCCCACAGGTTCTGGGAGAAAACTTTGGAAATCTTCATTTTATTACCCTTTTAACCCACAATACCATCCTAATAAGATGCTGGAGAATTGGAGTTGTCATGCATACAGTGTTGCAGCCTTCTCAGACTCACAGAAAATTAGATGGTAACTCTCAGAAATCGTAGAATAAATTAGGCCCAAAGGAGAGATTCCTTACTCAAGATAACACAGGCAAGTTCACAACACATTCAAGACGACACTTAAACTTCCTGATACCTTATCTTTGACCATTTGATTTGATCAGAGGGTGATTAATATATAACACCATGTTAAGAAATGTGATTCATCTCATGAGTTTTTAATCTGTCCAAGAACCGTGATGAAAGCAATTATTAGTTTATCTATGTAACAAATTGCTTCAGATCTCAGGCCCAAGACAAAGGTTTTTTCACAGCTAGACTAAACTTCCTAAATTCTGAAAGCTACATAATTAATCTATGTGGGGTTGGCTGCTAAAGTATTAGGTCAAAATCTTAGGCTCTGACTAAGTCTCTCCTCTCAAGGCCAAATTACTTCTCTTCAGATGATTTTTGTATTCAAAATTTCAATTGTAGCTTCAAGATATAAGATATCAAGTGTCAAAGTGAGGTGGATCCCTCTGAGGAATTTATACAATCTAAGGGCTTGAGAAACTGCTAAGGTGAGTCTGTGAGAGGTGATTTAAACGCAGCTGAAAATTTTTTTGAAAACTATAAATTAGCTGAGAGTGGAAGAAAATTACTTGCTAGAGCAAATCTTCAATATGAATGAAACCTCCCTAATCTGAAAACAGATGCCTGAAAGGACTTTCATCTGTAAGGTCAAGTCAATGCTAGATTCCAAAGCTTTTAAAGACAGGATGACATTCTTCCTTGGGGGCTAATGTCACAGGCTCCAAATTAAAACACTTTGTGCTCTGGCACATGGGAACCCCTAATCCTTCAAGCATATCAATAAGCACCCACTGCCAGTGTTCTACAGGAGCAACTAGAATCATGGATGACCTGGCTCTTCTTCCAAGATGCCCTCCTGAATTGCTGTGCCAGTAAAATGGAGAAGTGCCATGTGGAGAATAGCATGCCTTTCAAGATTTTGTTTATTGTTGATAATGCTTCCAGACATCTTCTTTTTATTGGAGATCCTAATCCCAATATCAAAGTGGCGTTTCTTCCTCCAAATACCACCTCTTTGATCCGACCAATGAATCAAGGAGTTACAGCAGCATTTAAGGCCTACTTCCTAAGGAGCATCTTTGCCCAGGTTGTTGTTGCAACTGAGGAAGACACTAGAAGACACTGATGCAACTCTGGAAGGATTACAACATCTATGACTGCAGCAGTAACTTTGCTTGAGCTTGGGGTGATGTCACCAAGGAGTGTGTGAGTGGCATCTGGGAGAAGACACTCAAGAGGTTCATCCATGACTTCAAAGGACTTGCCAAGAATGAGGAGGTAGAAAAAATCAAGGAGGCTGTAGTTGAGATAGCAAGCAACTCTATCCTGGATGTGGATGAAGATGACATTGAAGAGCTCCTGGAGGTAGTTCCTGAGGGTTGACCAATAAAGAGTGGGAACTAGAACAGGAATGCACAGCTAAAGAAGAGGCAAGAGAAAAGGAAACTGCAAGAGAAGAAAAAGAAGAATCCCAAAGAAAATCAAAGTGAAGGGGTTAGCAATATTTTTGTAGCACTCAACAAGTTCCTTTAAAAAGAGCTTTAAAAACATGGACCCCCAACACCAAAAGGTTTTCATTAATAGAGAGGAATGTTCAAGGTGCATTATCTGTTTGCCAGCAAACCTATAATGAGAAAAGGAAACAAACCAAGGAACCACCGTGGACATATTTCGGAAAAGAGCAACAACTGCTCAAAAAGTCTTAAGGCAGGTCTTTCAGGACATGTTCCAGAAGAAGGAGTTGTCATAAGAGATGACAGCTCCACACCACTCACAGTCCTGAAGACACCCCAGTGAGACGAGATTTGAAGGTGGAGATTTGTTTTTTTTTTTTTTTTTAAAGATTTATTTATTTATACATACAAGCCGGGGTACAGGCCAGAGGCGTGGGGCGGTGAGAGGGTTCACCAGAGACAGAGTGGGGAGCGGAACAGGCAGATCAGAAATACACTGCTGAGGGGAGCAGCGGGCGAGGCAGGAGAGGTCTGCCGCGCCATGTGGGATTCTCCCTGGCTGGGCATCGAACTCGCGTCACTGCTGCCGACAGCTCCACAGCGCAGCGCTCAACCGCTGCGCCACCAAAGAGACCCTTGAAGGTGGAGATTTGGAGGTGATTCCCACCAGGGTAGGCTTAGGCTAGTATGTGTCGGTGTCTTAGTGTGTAACAAAAATATTTTTAAAGTTTTTCAAAATATAAAGGTTGAAAAAATTTATAGACTAAGAATAAAGAGAATTTTTTTACAGAAGTATAATTTGCTTTAAGTGTTATTATTATAAAAGTCAAAAAATTTACAAATCTAAAAGTTTATCAAGTAAAAAAACACAGCTAAAGTTAATTGATTATTGATGAAAGAATTATTTTTTATAGATTTAGTGTAGCTTGAGTGTGCAGTGTTTACAAAGGTCACAGTAGTGTGCAGCAGTGTCACATTCACTCACTACTCACCAGAGAGACCGCCTGTCCTGCGAACTCCATTCATGGGCAGTGACCTGTGCAGCTATGCCCTCTGCTATTTATTCCACTGTATTTGTACTGCACCTTTTCTAGGTCCAAATGTGCTTAGACACACAAATACCATTGTGTCATAACTGGCTACAGAATTGGTTACAGTAATATGCAGGTAGGTTTGTGGCCCAGGAGCAATAGGTCAGGCCACAAGTCCTCATGAATAGTAGGTTTCTGTAAGTACCTTAGGATGTTCACACAATGACAAAATCACCTCACAATGCATTTCTCAGAAGGTATCCTCATCACTAAGTGACTGCAACACTGTAATGAACTGAGGGTGCATACATCTTTTTATGTTACTGTCTTCAGTCTCTGAAATAAATACCCAAAAGTGGAATTGCTGGATCATAAGGTCGTTCTATTTTTAATTTTTTAGGAACCTCCATATATTTTCCAGAGTGGCTGCACTAGTTTACATTCCCACAACATGTGCTAGAATTCCCTTTCCTCCATATTTTCCCCAACACTGTTATCTCTTGTCTTTTTGATGATAATCATCTAACAGGAGTGAGGTGGATCATATTGTGGTTTTGATTTGCATTTCCCTGATGATCACTGATGTTGAGAAGAGTCAGCTTTAAACCTACCCAGGCCCAGAGCACATGAACCCGGTGTCCACAGCACAGGTCAACTGAGAACTCCAAATCTACAACACCCACTGCCCAACACAGGAGACATGAGAAGCAAACAGGTAGTTGGGGTGGAAGAGAGTAGAGAGGAGGAAATTGAGAAAGAAGTCAACCCTGCTCCTTCCCCAGGAGCCAGCAATTCCCTGGAGCAGCTTTTATCTGAGGGAACAGGAATAGCTATTGTGTCAGAAAATAAAATTAGAAACTTGGGATGAATCGGATGAATTGAGATGAAACTTAGAAATTGGGATGAATTGCTGGTATGAGTCTGTGTTATAAAGTTAAAAAGTTACAGAAAAAGGGCCTCTCTGGTGGTGCAAGGGGTTGAATCTCAGCACTGTGAAGCAATCGGCAGCCTGAGTTCAATCCCCTGCCAGGGACCTGACCCACACGGCGCAGCAGAACTTTCCTGTCTCGCCCGCTGCTCCCCTCAGCAGTGTATTACAGTAGATCTGCCTGTTCTGCTCCCCACTCTGTCTCTGGTGTATCCTCTCACCAACCCCCCCCCACCCTACCTCTGGCCTACACCCCAGCTCTTGTATGCATAAATAAATAAAATAATTTTTTTAAAAGAACCTATTTTTTTATAAATATAAGGTAGCCTGAGTCTACAGGGGACTTCAGGAATTTATGCCACCAGAGAGTTACCAAAAAACTTAGGCCTATTGGTGTTTTCATCCAGGGAAAGAATTTGCCCCATCAGAGTGTATTTTAAAGGGGCTATCGAAGAACAAAATAAAGTTGCTATGTAGTTGATATGTTCTCATTCAAATTACCAACTACATTGTGTTGAAAACAAAGTCACACTCTCCACCACCTGTCAATGAACAATTGGAGTTCTGTCACTTAAACAAAACAATGTTTGTGATAGTGGAACAGTGCTGGCAGACAGAGCCCAGCGTGTGATGCTTGGGCCCGAGGCCACGGTATCGTGGCCTCCCCCACTGACTGAACCTCTCTTCCCAGTGCCCTGGGTCAGGATCAAAACACAGTCTATTCACTCTTCCCTCTAGAGCAGCGTGGCCATTCTTATTAAATAAGCCTCTGACTTTCAACCTCACAGAATCAAGTTATTTTTCCTAAAACAAATTATTGATAAAATGTTCCTTCTCTAATAGCAATGTTGGTGGTAACAGAAGAAACCTTAGGTTTTTCAACTCACAGCCCCTTGGTAGCAGCCCACATGAGTAATACCTTTATAAAGATAACTCACTCTGTATAAGGATAACATGTACTTTTCAGTAAAAATCATACAGCTCTCAAGACCATCAAAGTCACACCTATGATGTGTTTCTGGCTCTTTGTGTAACTAGGGAGCTGTAAGTTTCTAACTCACTTACAACTTCTAAATTCCAGTTCATAAAGTTTACTCAATCCAGGATGGAAAAACACAGGTATTACCAGATTAGTAGCCAAGTTACCCATCAATGATTTGATCACATTTTCAATGGGACAAGGTCTGGATTTCTTTTAAACTAGGAAGCTCTTTACTCTTTAAAACTATTCAGCTGAAGGATGCTCCTATAAATAAATCAGAGATGATTTACAGGATTATTTTTATATAAATTAAATGACCTTGAATTTTGAAGAATTACGTATCATTTACAACTGTCAAGATATTTGCCATGGGGGAAAACAGTACCAGTGTTCCTATTTCTGATTGTAATATCTCAGAATATTTTAAATTGCCTCAATGATTACTATGAGATTTCAAAATATTTTCCCAGAAAATTTTTTCCACTTTATTTTTCTACTTTAATTTTTTCCATTTTAGTTGTAAAAGTTGTAACCATAGGTAAGTTACATGATTTGATTTTATAATGGTCCACACCAGATCCATTGAGACAGTGTCATGCCGATAAGTTGTAGCACATTAGGAGACTCAAATGATTGTACTAGCATTGCTCAAAGCATGTCTGGAAGTCTTCTCTGGAAGTCATCTTTAGAGAAATTCTATAAACCACACCAAAAAGCAAAATCAAAGAAAATAAAAATCTTCATATTATTTCATTAGTCTGTGTTACATGGTTGGTTTTTTTTTTAATTGAACAAATTGGATTACAAGGAGGGAAACTAGCTCTACCAGATGTTCAAATATCTTAAAAATCCTCTGTAATTAAAATAATTAATTATTGGTACAAAAAATAGACAAGTAGGCTAGTAGGATGAAACAGCAATATCAGCAAACTAGTGTTTTTTTTGTTTTTGAACAGGTAACATTATGGCATGGTCTTTAACAGCAGAGAAGTATGCCCTACAAGTCTGAATATTTACTATATGGCCCTAAATGAAAAAAAGCTGCTGACTCCTGGACTAAAGGAGTAAATTCAAGTACAAATAAAAATACAGTATCTGACAAAGTTGGCATATCAAATTACTGGGGCAAAATTGGATTTTCTAATAAATGTTGCTGGACCAATTAGTTATTTGGAAAAAGATAAAATGAGTCTATACTTCTCAACACACACAGGGATAAATTTAAATGAATTAAAATTCTAAATAAAACAAAAATTAAACCATAAAAGTATTAGACCTTAGTGTTGGTAAATATTGCTTAATACTCCATGTAAGCACATACAAGCAAAAGGAAATACAGGAAACATAATCCACAATTGGTTCTACAGGGCACAAGTAGAAAGGGGGTGAAAAGAATGGGGCCCAGGAAATATGGGTAGAGTGACATTTCCTCTAAACCTTTTTGTGTAGTTCTGACTTTTTTAAATTTTTTAATCCCCCTATTCTTTCCCTCCCCCCTCCCTCTTAACCTCAGAGCCACCACTGTGTTTATTGATGTCTACTGGTTTTTAAAAGTGTTTTATATTATTGGACTGTCTGCTATGTAAATGTCCAATACTTTTATCATTCTGACTTCCTTTACTACACATAATTCTCTCAAATTCCCATTTTGTTGGAAAAGGCAGGATTTCATTCTCTCTTATGGTTGAATACTATTCCTCAGTGTGGGTGTGTCACATCTTGACGCAATGTCTATTGATGGACACTGAGGCTGCTTCAGTATGCTGGCTATTATAGATGTGCTGCTGCAGACATCGTGGTTACACTGATGGCTGCATATTCTTTGGATAGATGCCCAGGAGTGGGATTGCCGAGTTGTATAGTATGTCCATTTTTTAGTGCTTAACGTAAAGCCAGATCACTTTCCATAATGGTTTCATTAATTGATCCATTCACCAACAGTGTATTGAAGTTCCTCTTTCTCTGCTTTCTCTCCACCACTTGTAGACAGAGGTGTTGTTAATATGTGTCGTTCTCACTCATTGTGGTTTTAACCTGCATCTCTCTTATTAGAAGGAATGTTGAAAATTTTTTCAAGTATCTGTTGACCTTCTGGATATCCTCTTTGGTGAATTATCTGTTCATATCTGCTACTCGTTTATTAATTGGGTTGTGTGGTTTTTTTTTAATTGTTAAATTGTGTGTGTGTGTGTGTGTGTGTGTGTGTGTGTGTGTGTACTAGAGACAGTAGCTTCTTTTAGAACATCTTATGGTGATATAAATTAGTCAAAAAATGATGGGAGCATTTCAAAAGGACTCAAGTTGAAAGAGCTACTAATAGCCAAATCTGGAACCATTTGAGCAACTAAATAATTAATGATAATAATGGAATATAGTCCATAAAATAAAATTCATATTTATTTCTCCATGCTGATACAAACAATTGAATAATTAAGTAAAGAGGAAAGAAGTAATGACTCATTGATACAGTAGAATTCCAACTAATAAATGGAGTAGGAATGATGAGAATACAAAACCACCATTTGGCAAATATCACCAGAGTAATTGTGCAAGCAAAATTCATCAGTATATGCTAAATTTCATGGGTAGAAGTATGATGAAAAATGGGAATTTTGCTCAGTCTCAATGTTTCTCCCCACAGGTAAATTTACAGAAGAAAAACCTATCAGACACCATCACCCATGTGATCAAATTGACATCACCACTAATGATACATGGTAACAACACAATGGATCTCCCAATATGATCACTGAAAAGGCATATGTAGCATCACTCTGTCATATTCTTGCCCCAAATGAGAAAGTATCAGACAAACCCAAATTGAGGGACAGTCTGCATAATAACTGTACAGATGCTCCTAGAATTATAATGGGATGCTATCCTGATAAACCCATCATAAGCAGAAGTAAAAAAATACATTTGACACACCTGTACATCATAGCTTAGCTTAGCCTACCTCAAATGTGTTGCTCAGAACGTGTCATTTGCCTATAGTTGAACAGTTATCTTGACCAATTGCCTTCCCCTTCTCAGCAGAAGCAGGAGGCACAGATAGCATTTTGTAGATGAATGGGATGTGAAAGCACAAGATCTTAAAAATTCTGACAATGCAGTACACCATAGAGTATCGGTTATTTACCCTTGTGATCACATGGCTGTAATAAATAGTCTTCACTATCCTTAAACACCACCTACATCCATAACACAATATCAGAAATGAGAACTACAAAAAGAAAATGATTATGCTGTGGTTGTTACAATGTAATTAAGTATTCAACAAATATTTGTTGAGCACTATCAGATAACTGTGCCCTGAACCAAATACTAACAAATGAAATAGCTCCGAAATTCCACTCACGCAGAGTCGAAGATGTATTGCCAACTCTCCTTCAAGTCCTAGAGAGATTAAGAAGACTAGATTTCAGGATCTTATCATGAAGTCAATTTTCTCTTTGTTCTCACTCTAGCCCATTGTCCCTGGGATTAGGCCCAAGTTTTGTGTCCTGTCTTCTTATGCTGGCTGAGTGCCTGGCACATTGCATTCTTGTCTTGCAGAGAAGCTGTGCCTCCTGCCTGCTGGTTCCTTGCACTTTCATCCTGTGCTGACATCCTGCTTCTGTGCTTCTTGGTCCTACTCCTTGCCTGCTGGATCTGCACTCATGGCCTGTTTCTAGTCTCCCTTTATTTACAGATTGGCCATGACACATACATGACTCTAAATAAAGAATTATTTTGGTGCAAGTCTAGAAAACTAACTCACAAGCAAGGATTAACAAAAGTTAAGTGAGGGTTTCCTGATTTTCTTACACAGCAAGATACCTGGAGGTCAGTGGTCCCCTGTGTTTGTTCAGGAGCGAGGTGGGTGATGTGAACACCAGCACCTCTGCTGGGCCCTTGGCCCCTCCCCGAGGCAGCTGGAAGATGCTCCAACGCAACCTGTTCCTCCTGACTGTTCCTGTTATTCAGCTTTTTAAGAAAACTCTTCAGCATTTGTCTAGGCATGTCCTCTTAGCCAGAATTATATCAAGGGACCCTGACAAAGTTGATTAAAAAAATATACACATATGTAAAGTGTATCTTTCAAATGCAAAGGAAATGACAGTGACTCTTGAGCAAAGCCTATCACTTTGACAAAGAAATAAAATAATGAAACCTATTTTGTTACTTACATGATAACTTTGAGAACTTGGATTTGAAAGAGCTGGGAATACAAAGAACAAGTTCAGCAGGAGTCTCTGCTTGACTGGCCTTGTGGCTGTTAGCTGACATGATAACTGTTATTAAAGCTGATAATTTTGAATGTTTTTACTAAAATGTCCCACACTTGTTAGCAGTAATCCCTCACCTTTGTGCCAGCGAGCTGAAGGCCACCCACGGAGAAGAGCAGGCTGCATACACACACACACACACACACACACACACACACACACACACACACACACGCCGTGTTCATCACAAGTTTCTGTCAGAGGCTCGTTAAACTCGTTACAGGACAGGTTCGGTCAGTTCAATTTCACATACACACTTACAGGGTGATTATATCTGTTGAGTATAAGCACAATAAATTTTAACTATTTCAATTTTATGTTCACAATAAAACTGTCTTATCCTTTCCAAGTGAGAAAATAATCCCTAGGTTCATAAAACAGTTGAAGATTAAAGTATGAAACAAAACCTGCTTTAAAAAGTATTTGCTGATTACATAAGTAACAAAACTATTTAAAAAAATATTACGTGGAAGACATAATAATGCTACCCTTTAGAGTAGTCTGCTACCTGTGACATGGAAGAAATTGCCTCATGTGAACTCTCACATACATGGGGAAAGTTACGTTAGTATGAAAACCTCACTGTGTATCCCAGGAGCCAAAGGATGAGGCTGATGGCTTCTTGTGTAGTAATGTCACCTTGGCCTATATAAATACATGGTCTCACTGAAAGTCTTCTGAAACCCTTCCTGGTCAGAAGTTGAATAGCTTCTCTTCTGTATTCTCCATGTTTCCTATGTGTCTGCTAACATCTGGTGGATTAAGTGAACCCCAGGCTTCCTTACATCTATCTGGAAACTTTCTTCTTCCCAGCATGTACAGGTCAGCTGGAGCATGAAAGTCCCGCCCCCTCCCAGGAGTTTCGTTTGTTTATTAATTTATGCATCCACCCCTTGGGTTTTAGAGGGCAGTGCCTTCAAGCTATCTTCCCTCAACTTCCAACAGCTGAGGAAATTCTCAAGGTTTCCCTAAGATTTCTGAAAAACATCCATGAATTTGGTTTAAGTCCCATGGGTGATATCTCTGTTTCATCTTCACATCATTTCTGAATATAGAACTCAGTCCCATCTCAGTTTCCATAAGAAATCTCCCCTAAGCATATTATATTTGAAGGGAAACATCCTTTCCAAAGTCTGTATCACACAATGCTCAGCATTGCACTATCTCTTTTCCCTCCATCTCCTCTCCTTTCTTCTAAACCCCCATCCTCCAGAACACCAAATTCTTCCCCCTCAGTTAATCATGCAATTTCTTCTTTCTTGTAAGCTAATGGTTCCCACATTTTGATTTCCAACCCAGCAGCTTCAGCACCCCCCAGGAGCCTGTTAGTAATGCCAACTCTCAGGTCTACCCCAGATCTACAGAATCAGAAACTCAGGCCAGGAGGCTGGCAATCTATGTTTTAACAAGCCCTCCCAGGGATTTTGTGCATGCTAAGTTTAAGAACTTCTGTACTCTCATCCAAATTTTTAACCCTACAACAACCTTTGAAGTAATTTTGCAAACAAAGGGGTCCTTCCAAAAGTGTCATCCTCACACCAGCTACTGAGAGGATAAGTCCCTATCTGTGGTTCCATAGCCATCACAATACCCCTGCTTCTTGCTTTTCGTGCTCGTCCCCTCTGATTAGACACCTTTCCTTTTATGGTACGGAAACGGAGGTGGAGTCTGAGGCCTGGCCATCACCTTGACCATAGTCTGATCACTGAGTTGCCAAGCTCCCCAGGATAAACTGGGTGTGTACAACCTGTGGGTGTCTGATAGGCAGAGGCTTCGAGATGGGACACTTATGTCCACATGTGCAAGCGCAGGTGTGCATGGAATCAACTAGCAAATACAACTTCTGAAATGAGAGACTGACAGGTTAATATAAGTTAAGGGTACTCTCACAACACCAAGAGGTAACTAACTTAAAGGCTTTGCATTACCTCGAGGAGCAGAAGAGATATGGGAAGGGAAGACACAGCACAAACCTGCCAAGAAAGCAGCCAGGCCAGGCCATGAATGCATTCACTTAAGAAGTGGGGTGTCTCCCTTCCCCCCGGAGACAGGTGCTCTTTCCAAAGAATGGAAAAAGACCCCAGTGTTCCCCGGCTGAGGTCCTCTTAGAAGCACAGCTGGTCCTTTATTTGGTCTGAACGTGCTGCCCACTCCCCGGCTTCTCTTCCGTTCCTCGAGTCCTGGTTTTCCTTGGTCACTGTCGGTCCTGGTCCTCTCTCTTCTTATGCACATTCAACTCCTTATTTCTTTGGATTTTCTCTCCCTGACCTAGACTTCTATCACTCTGCTTCCTCCTAAACTTCTCTGACATCTGTGACCTCCTGACCCTTGTTTTCTGGCAACCACACCCCCCCAAACACATATACACATCTCCCCCTTCCACTAAAATTTCCCTCTACATCTGAAAGCTGACTTTCTCCTGAACAGCCACCTCTCCTGCAGCTCTCTCCAAGAACACCGCCCTTTCTCTCACACTCAGGTACCTGAGTGATCTTATCTCACTGGCTATGGACACACATGAGGACATATTTTGTGCTTGCTCTTTTGCTTCCAAACCAGAAAACACTCAAACTCCCAAATTTCTCCAGGATGTGCTGTGTCCCCAGAGGGTGACTCACACAGATTCTTAATCTTCTTTGCAAATTATTAAAGGAGCTGGAACTCTCTTCAAGTCCTTAGAGGCTGGCCATGGCACTGCCTCCAGCTAGTCAGTAGTCCTTGGCGCTAGACAGAGGTGAGGTCCTGTGCCCAGCCTGAGACCCCTTAGATGCCAGAGTCTCACCAAGTCCCTTGTCATCCAGCCCCTAGACCCTCTGCCTGACAATCTTGGAGTTTCCATTTCATTCATCTTCCTGCATCTGTTCCACACACTGGGGCACAATGTCTTTTTCCTCTTTTATTTATTTTTTTTTGTCCTCTGCACACACCCCCCACTCCAGATTTATTGAAACAATTGACAAATAGCCTCATAAGTTTAAGGTATACAATGTGATGACTGGTATATGTACATATTGTGAAATGAGTATCACAGTAGGTTGGCTTACACATATATTACCCCAATTAATACAAATTTGGGATTTTTCCTCTTTCAGACAAAACAAAACAAAACCAAACCCCTGACATGCTTCATGCATGTCGAGACAACAAATAGATACTAGGGGCTGGGAGTTATTTACATCTCCACACAACAGACTTCTGTAGCATTTTAAAAGTTTTATCACTTCTGTCTTCTAAAAAGGCTTTAACCACCTCCATTTACTGGAAAGACTTCAACTCCTCCATTGCCTAGCAAGGCTCTGATTTTTAGCGTTCTAGACACCCTATCCATCCATCTGCCTTCTCTTTTGGAAGTCCCTCTCTGTGCCCTCACCTACATGTTGATTTTCCTTTCTTGAGTCCCATTTTCTTTTCACTGCGCACACTTGTCTCTGTCCACATATCCACTGTGAGAGCTCCAGTTACCCCAGGTATGCTAAGGATCCCCCACCTTCAACTCAGCCTAGACCGCCTTCTCTAGACCTCCAGAACCACATACTTTCCGGCTCACTGCATAGCTCTTCTTAGATGTCTCCCACATGCCTTCTTAATATTAACATGTCCTAACTCATAGGCCTTCCCCACAAACTGGCAATTTGCCAATGCCCCCATCTCTGTAAATAGTACCATCACCTGCTAGCTGTCCAAGATTAGGGGTCTTTTACTCCTGCTTGCCCCTCACTCTCTGCAACCAGTACATTAGAGTCAGGTTCTGACCTCACGGTTTAGGTCAATATGATTCTTTTTGCATCTTCTGTCTAATGGGGCTCCCCACCGAGAGGTTTGTCCTTCTCCAGGGCAGTGTTTCTCAATCTTTTGGGGAATCACAGTGCACACAGAGAAAGACCACTCCTGCTCAGCACGCCGGGATAGTCACTTGAGACTGCTGGGGAAAGCTGCCAGTTCTGCTGCCTGTACCAGAGGCTGAATGATTCATGCTCTCGGCTCACTTCAGAGCTGTTCAAACCACACTGGGAAGCTCTAGACTGATTCTTCACCCTTCTGTAGCAGGTTGGACTTTCTAAAGCACAGACATTACCAGGTCGCTGTCCTCCTGGGACAGTTCTTCAAGAATTGTCTTCTTCCTTCTCTAGTCTCTTCACCCCCACTCTTGCCTTCTCACATGTCCTCCCTCATGTGCCGGTCATACCACAATGACTTATTATCACTGGGAGACACCTGTGAGTTCTTGCCTCTAGACTTCCGCAGCCCCCCCACAACCTGCACCCCGCTGCCGCTGACTCTCCTGACTGAGGGCAGGGACCATGCCCACATGGTGCCTGGAACATTCTTTTGGAGAATGAGGAGATGAATGAGTCAGCTTCTGTGACGGACCACTAAACTAGGTACATACCATGTACCCGGTCTGGGCCTCAGTCTTCCCCTCCCCCAGATTAAGAGAATTGATTTCTGAGTTCTTTTCCACTCCCAAGGCCCATGCTCCCCAGGGCTCTATGGTTCCCAGGGGTTCAGCAAAATTGCAATTCTTCACCTTTGCAAATAAATGAAGGTTTAAATGTGTAGCAGCAGGGAAAATAGGGAAGTATCTAATGTAAACAGTATCTGCACTAGGGAAAATAGGAAAGTAGCTAATAAAAACAGTATCTTTTAAAATAATACAAATTTGGGGAAGGCTGCAAACCATCACCCCTAGTGTTTGGTGTTGGCCTGTGGTGGGAGGTTAGACACCTGACTGAGGAGGACAGAAAGCTCCAGAGTCCCTCTGCCTTCTTTCTTCCTGTCTTCAATCCCTCTCCTCCCTTCTTCAACCAATCATTGGTTTCAGGAAAAAGCAGATACACTCTTTCAAGGCTGACTATGAAATAATGCCCATGAGGAGGTGGAGAGGTAAGTCACAGAAAGTCTGAGGAGGCTTTTCAATGTCCTTTCAAGATTATACTAAGTTTCCCAGAACATAGTCACCAAACAAAAAGCTTTAGTCATCACGAGGAAAATGGGTTACACTAATGCTATACTTTATGTTGAGTAGTGACTCTAAATGAAAATGATGCTAATAAATGACCCAACTCAAGAAGAAAGAAAAATCTGTCAATCTTCCCATGGAGAAGAATATTAGAAAGTCAGTTGCTGTTAAGGCCCTTTCATCTTGAGATTCTGTTGGTGCGTTTGGGACTCAAACCAAAATGACTGCCAGGTAGAAATTTTACAGCTCCAAAGCCTTGTTAATAACTGCTGATCATAATAATGCTGGCCATCAAATGCCATTGTGAGCAAATCCATTGTGAGCGAATTGAAGCCTATGCTCTGAACTCTTGTTCATTTGTTGGAGAGAAACTATCATTATAATTACCACACACTCTCACACATCTGGATCTACATACTAATATTCTTTTCATTTCTATAGTTCTTTTAGTTTTACAGGTACATATTTCTTATTTCACTGTCATTCACATTTGCTTCTTTTAGAATTTTCCAGTATTCCCAATAGGGTAGTAGATGGGCATTGAAATTAGATGGGCTCAGAAACTTTAGAAACATGGGAGAAACAAGGGAGGAGTGAAAGTTACAGTGAGTTCCTGCTTCAGCAGCTTATCATTTTGCAGTATGTGCCCCTACAGATAAAATGACATTTCTTCCTGCTTCAGTGGGAGATGCCAAGGTTTTTTGATAAGCTTGTCTCCTGTGAATGATGTCTATGGCGAATGATCCTCACTCTGTCTCTGGTGAATCCTCTTACTACCACTTCCCCCTCTGGCCTACACCCCAGTTCTTGTATGCATAAATATATAAAAAAAATCATTGAAAAGACTGAATAAATACATCTTAATGTTAAGAGTATTATTTCAGAATGGAGGAATACAGGTATTTTTAGTTTGCCCATGATTTCATATTTTATCCAGTGAATATGTATTATACTTGTAAACTACTGTTATAAACACACACATACAATCTGGGGCAACAACAAAGAGCAGAACTAAGAGTTATCACCAAAGAATTGTGGCTCAGTGTGGTGATAGAACGTAGGCACTTCTCTATCCCATACGTGAACCTATTGAAATGAAAATGAGCATGTAGAACAAAGAGGAATAAGCCCTTAAAGAAAGGCGAATAGGTGAAGGACTGAGTCACCAGAAGAGAGGTATCCAGTGATTTGAAGAAGATGAGAAGCAGGAAGGAGTAGGCTGACAGGTGAAGGAAGTCCATACACAGTCTGGAGAGACTGGTATGGAGGTAAGAGCAGATGGCAGTGGCGCAAAGCTGAAAGGCTGTATGTGCCTGGGAAAAAGAGTTTCCTCCTTCTTTATTCTGGAATTGTAAAGATCTCAGTTTTATAATCAACATCCTGTTCACACACTTTCAAGCAAAGTATGCAGTCAACAGGAACTATCAAAGTGTGCAGAATTCCCAGTCCTGTCAGTTTGAGAAGAAACTTTTTGGGGAAAAAGACCTACAACAGCAGGGGAAACTCTCACTAGCTACCTGGACTAACAATCCTGGCCCTTCGTTCACATGACAAACAGAATACAAGGTTCACACTAATATAGGAAGACCAGTGGCAAAAAAGTTAAGGACCAGAAAAAGCAAAATTTGGGGAGGAGAGAAGGAAACATCTAATTAACCTAAACAGTAATTAAAAACCTCCCCAAAAACAAAAGCCCAGGACCAGATGGTTTCACAAATGAATTCTACCAAACATTCAAAAATGAAATTGTCCCTATATTACACAAACTCTTTCAAAAAATCGAGAAGGAAGGAGTACTACCAAACACATTCTATGAAGCAAATATTACTCTAATACCAAAACCAGACAAAGACAATAC